>CAJNDV010031215.1:19313-50453 GCA_905221635.1 Symbiodinium sp. CCMP2456 | reverse complement strand
CCCCCTCCTGGTACCGCTCCTTGGTGCGGCCCCCCGCGTTTCCAGCCCCGACTGCCGAGGCGGCTGCGCGCAAGCGTTTAGAAGTATCAGACTTGTTACTTGGGATGTTCCCCCCTATACTAACAGTCCTTTTATAATCCCAATTAAGGACTGCTAGTGTAAGGGGGGCAAGATCCCAACTTGGTATCGTATACCAGTAACTATGCAAAATGTTCTGGGCATGTGCAAACCGAGTGCGGTCTCCCCCCAGCGAAAGCCACGAGGTCGAGATGCTCGGGAAATATGGGCTCGGAAGGCTTAGGGTATAGGGTTTAGGGNNTTAGGGTTCAGGGTTAAGGGCTCAGGGTTTAGGGTTTGGGATTCAGGGTTTAGGCATGACTTCAGAGCACAGAGTCTTGCGCTCCATCTTAGGTTCACTTGGTAACCCAATGACCATATACTACAATATTACAGTCAGGGTACAGGGGCTCTCATACACCTTAATACGAGTAGGGATTGTAGCAGTATAGTAACAGTCACTGTAGTAGGGATTCTAAGAGGTACGAGAATCCCAATGCAGGACTGTTAGTATAAGGGGCAACATCCCAAACTATAGGGTAGAAGCCCTAAGCCCTAAGCCCTAAACCCCTAAACCCCTAAACCCGAAACCCTAAACTTTTCTAAACCCTAAACCCACTCTCGGGAGGAGCCTCTCCGCTGGCTCTCCGGCAAGTCATCCATCGGGCCATGGAGCGCTATAATCACTTGGGAGGCTGCTTCTGAAGGCTGGGTGGAAGATTCGGGAGTTTGTATAAGGCTTTCTGGAATTGTGACATAAGGCTTCATGGAATTTTTATAAGGCTTTATGGAATTGTTTATAAGGTTTATGGAACTTTGATTATGAGGTTTATGGAGTCGATGGGCGTTTAAGGGCGTTGCCGTGCGCCGCTGAATGCTCAGGTCTGTCGTAGCTTTCCTTCGGAGCTGAGCGGTGAATCCTCACTCACGGTGCTCCCTGGCTGGATCCTCCGATGAGCACTTGGGGCTGCGGCTCAGACTCTAAGGTTCAGGGTTTAGGGTTTTGGATTTAGGGTTGAGGGCTCTAGCCAAAAACCCTGAAAGCAACTCAAGCCCATATGCGCCGAACACACCTTGGCTTAAAGTGCATGCCGAATACCTGGACCCCCAAAGTACCAGCAAAACCAAAACTCCGCATGACGCCACTATACCAGGAATATGGCACATTCCTATAGAAGTTGGAAGTCTAGGTACCTTGGCTGTATATTCATAATATCGACAGACCAGCCTAAACATGCCTAAACCCTCAACAGTCCGAATAGCCCCCATCCCGGTCCGATTTCTTCCCAACGCTGTCTGCGCGCGCCGGCCGTCACGCTGTCTGCACGCGACCAGTCTGGACCAAAAGCAACCAAAGGGCCAAGGGCAGTAACAACCCTAAACCCTATAGAAGCCTAAACCACTGCACCCACCAGAACACCTTACTAAGTTGAAGTGCTTGACGAAGGGTCTCTCCCTGCGTGGCTGTAGCACTCTCGGCACGACTCATGAGAGACGTTGAGGGCGTTCAAGTTCTTGTGGAAGACATCCAGGGCAGCAGCATAGACCACCCCATCAACGTCATCGTGCCAGCCCATGAGCTCAGATGTATCGTAGTCCACATGCGCAGACTTCCCTGCAGAGGTCGGATTCGCATTCTCGAAATCCGAGGCCTGGCAAGCTCCCCCAAACATCTTGTGGAGCAGGCACACTGACAGGTCCCACTCCTCTGTGATGCCCACAAAAGCGAAGCCTTCCCGCACCCTTCGAGCTGCTTCCTCTGGCTGGTTCTTAGTAGGGGCTGAGGGAATGAGGTAACCTGTGGAATCCCTTAAAGGGTATATATAGGGCCCTAATTCCCTGATTCCCTACTAAGAACCAGGGGGTCCTCTGCATCCTGGAGCGTCATCTGCGGGCGTTCGAGGTCGAGGGTCTGCGCCGTCGGGTGCTCGACCACCAGCTGATACGTCATGCCACCCTTCCAGCCTTCCGCAAACTCCAACAAAGGTACCTTCGGTAGCCCATGTAGGGAGTCGGTGCACCTCTCCATGTCAAGCGTTCCATTGGCATACATGGCCAATATCTGCTGCAGGTGCCCAGCGTAGTTGACCGCGGCGAAGTTGTTGAAGTCGTCGCGGTAGCCAGACAGAATGCGCTGCTCGGGGTTTCTGAACATCCCCACCAGTTTGCCTGCGTGCATGTATGCGCTCTCCATTCCGGTGTGGAAACGTCTGGGGGTTTACGATATTCGGGGTACCTTATTGGGGTCCTTATTTTAAGGGGATCCTACTATTTGGGGGTCTATATAAGGGGTCCCTTATTTCAAACCCTAAGCCCTAAACCCTAAATCTCAAACCCCAAACCCTAAACCCTAAACCCCCATCTAAGGCAAAGCACGTGCCTGTTCAGCTGCGAGCCTGGCTGCCGTTTCTCCGCTGCTCGGGGCAAGACAGTCTCTGTGCGTCCAGCATTACCGACCCGGCAACTAGGTTTAGGGTTTAGGGTTTAGGGTTTAGGGCTTAGGGGGAAAGCATTATCCTATGTCCAGAGGTCTGCTGCGACCCCCCAAGGTCGCATGGGACAGAGTCGAGTTGCTGTTATCACTTCTTTGCCGACGGAGCGTGAGATTCCTGAACCCTGAACCCTCAAATCCTGAAGGTCGGAAGGTGGCCTGCCAGTGCGGAGTAGTTGGCAATCGGCTGGTGTGGTAGGAGATTGCCATGCACAGGTGGGCACCAGAACTTATCCTTGTCGCAGGCTTCGTGGCACCAGTCCTTGTACCAAACCTGCCATCAGACTGTGGACCCGAGCCTACGTGCTTTAGAAGATTGTATGATGAGGTTAGGGTATCTAGGAATTAAGGTATTTAAGGTATTTAGGGTTTAGGGTTTAGGATATAGGGTTTAGGGTTTAGGGTTCCCTCCTCCAGCCAGCAGGCGCCCAGCGACTTCTCATCAAGGACAAGGTTGCGGGCAAGTGGGCACACCCCAGGCAGATGTATCAACGCGTTGATAAGAGAGCTGCCACACTTCCTGACTGGTCGCCACGCGCTTTTCACAACCGTGAGACTATAAACCACTAAACCCTAAACCCTAAACCCTAACCCTGAAACCCTAAACCCAAACCCCAAAACCCAAACCCCAGACCCCAAACCCCAAACCCTAAACCCTAAACCCGAGCCGACGAGCTTCGGGAAGTGGACCCAGTAAATCGGCTCGGCCTCTTGCAGGCGCAGCTCCGCGGGTCCACCGAGGACCAGCTTGTGCTGCAGCAGCTGCACCGAGCTCTCCTCAGGGCTGCTTTTGGGTGGGTTTAGGGTTTAGAGTTTAGGGTTTAGGGTTTTGGGGGGAGGGAGGGGGGTGTTTCTGTACATGTCCTGGCATGAACTCTGACTGTACCGCACATATCTGGCTCACAGGGTTCTGTGTAGATGAGACTCCTTGCACGAAGTCGTATACCGTGCGAGTGCTGTCAAAAGGTGCGGACAGTCCTGCGGGCTGTAGCCTCCTGCACTGCTGTGTGTTGGTAGGCCCGTAGCGTCCCGTACACCTCAGCGTGGTAGCGGAGCTCCCCAGGATCCCGGAAAAGAGCCAGTTAAAGGTGGCAAGTTCCGGTAGAAACCGGAAGCTTCTCCTCAGAGGAGGTGCCGGATAGAGATCCGGGGAGTATCCAGAGCCATGGAGGATGAAGCCCAATACTATGACAACGGCTGGGCCGATGATGATGAGAACACGGCCTATGCAGTGAATTCAAACAAACATCTCAATGAATTACAGCGACTCTCGGCATTCCAGCAGGTGACGACAAAAGTACCACCCTCCTACGATGGTAGGGGCAGCTGGTTCACCTACGAAGACGCAATCGATGATTGGTGTGACATCACGGAGCTGGAGAAGGAAAAACAAGGACCAGCACTTCGAAACCGTCTTGAAGGTGATGCCGCGATCTACAGGAGCTTGCTGGATAGAGAAAGGCTGAAGGATGCCAACACAGGTGTGCAGTACTTCAAGTCTTTTCTGAGGCCCCTCTTTGTCAAGGGTGCCCAGAATGTGTTTCTCTATCGCTTCCAGCAGTTCATGAACATCCACAGAGGAATGGAGACATTCTTCGCTGGATGACTAGATTCCAGCTGAGCCTTCAGCGGATGAGAGATTCGTGGAACGATCTTTACAATCCCATCAAGGATGTGGCGAACCCTGAAGTAGCAGCATTCCTTCAAGGCCAAGGACTTACTCAAGAACAATTTGATGAACTCGGTGCTGATGAAGTCCTAAGGCGAGTAGCTCATGCAAGAACAATTCCCATCTCAGAGAACTTGGTTGCCTTGCTATTTGTAGCTTTGGCAGACCTCACACAAGATCAACGGCAAGTTCTGACGTCTTTGATGACACATCGGAACCTTAGCCTTTCAGAATACTGTCTAGAGCAGCTCAGGGACATTTTCCTTGAGATTTTTCTGCACGACGAAGACATCAGTGGACAATCCACTCCTGGCGCCTTCGGGATCGTCAGGCAACAGAAGTTTCCTCGTCATTGAGGAAGGATACCTCGAAGACAGCTACGGCTTTTGGTGCGAAGATGACGATGATGGCACCGAAGGCTTCTTGGACGCCTACGAAGACTCCTTTTGGGTGTACGACGAAGAGAACGAATCCTGGTTCCAGAGGAGATTCCAAGGTAGAACAGTCCGTAAAGGAACTGGCAAAGGAAAGAGACGCCGAAAAGGCGGCAAGGCGAAGGGCAAAAGAGCCCGTCGCTTCTTTCGCCGCAAAGGAAAGAGATCTCATTATACTGCCCAGGACACCTCGGAATCATGGCAAACGTCAGACAACACCTGGAGCGATAGCACGTGGTGGTCCAATGACAATGGCTGGTATGAACCCTGGCAAGGCGAATGGCATCAAGATGGAGATGAAGAGTACTTTGCCTTCAAAGGAAAAGGAAAGAAAGGAAAAGGCAAGAAAGGAAAAGGAAAAGGCCATGGAAAACATGGAAAAGATGGCGATCAACAAGCCAACATGGCCGAAGATACTTCCAAAAATCAAGTACAATCAACCTCTTCAATTTCCAATCCGACACCTACCATAGGTAGTACCTTTTTCGTAGTTGGTTGCCAGACAGAGGAAATGGAAGGCTCTGTCTCAGCAGAGGTATCCAAGGAGTTCTGCTGTGCAAGTAACGATGACATGGAAGGCTCTGTCTCAGCAGAGGTATCCAGAGAGTCTGGTTGGACAACTGAGGAAAAACTGGAAAGCTCTGTCTCAGCAGAGGAATCCAATGAATTTAGTTGGACAACTAACGACGACACTCTGGGCTACCTTGTGAAGGAGATGCAGCCAACACTTGCGGTCCTCGACCTCGGTTGCACTTGTGCAATGGTTTCGAGGCAGGGTGCGCAAAGTTTCATGGAGTATGTGGACCAGCGTCCACATTGTGGCTTGTGGTACAAGCGTAAGGAATCGATCTCTCAGTTCTCCTTCGCCAATAGCGAGCAGGCTAAGTGCAAGGAGAAGGTCGTGATCTGCATGTACGACAAGGATTACGCTGAGCAAGCCACTGAATTCGACATTGTGGAGCAGGGCAACGTTCCCTTCCTCATGTCACTTCCGCAGATGAGAAATTTGCGTTTTCGTCTTGATCTTTCTCCTACGAAGGCCTTACTCAACAGCTCTCCTCTAGGAATTAAGAACCTTGAGCTCAATACATCCAAGAGTAGTCATTTAGTTTTTGACCTCCTGGATTTGGCTTCGTTCATGTGGAACGTCAAGTTCCCTCGAACCCATGTGAGCTTCTTGGTCAACAGTTCCATCAACTATGACTTGAGCAACTGCACCTCGGTCGACGCTTTCGCCGTCGAGGACGAGTGGGTCTTGGATGAAAAAGAGATGAAGTTGATGAGGATCCACAAGAAGGCACGTTCGCAGATTTTTGTTCCAGTTCAATCAACTGTTCTTATTCCTTTTGAATTCCTAGATTCCCAAAGGGAAACTAGTTTCGACTTTTTCGATGGTTCAAAGGATAGTCAGGTAGATGACTGGAAAAGTACGTTGGGCAAAGCCCAGCACCGTACGGAAAAGCAGTGGGAAGGTAGAACTGTTTTTAAGATCTTACCGGGTGGACTTGAGCGTAAGTCAACGAAGATCTCTGTTAGGAGCACCGGGCCAAACAGGCGCGGTAACCCGGAAGATCAAATCACCGGAAACTCGTCATCGTCAGGCGCCAAGAAGTTTCAGGCACCAACGTCCAGAATCAGGAAGAAGACTGAGGGCACTCCAGTTGCGCCTCCTGGACGTGAGAAGGTCGGAAGCGGTCCCTCCGGATCGGAACCGAAACCTTTCTCAATGGAATGCCAAAAATGGCAGACCTGTTTCCAGATGAGCCTATCCCGGCACCCGGAAGGGAAGATACAGAACCCAGGCGGATAGATCTGCCTCTTCCGGGACAGGAAGTGTCACAGGCGACACCTGCCTTCAAGAAGATGCTGGAGCGACTGAGAATGAGGTTGAGCTTTACAAGCTTCATGTCAAGCATTACCACATGAGCTCCACGCAATTCAGGCGACGTACCTCGATGCTAGGACAATCTGTGTAACACTTCAGTGCCTAGTCCGCCGCGAGCCAGAATTTCTGGACTCCGAGCTTCTTCTTTTGGTGACTTGGTTTTTGTTGATCATGCTGAAATCAACTTAGGCCAAAAGAGTTACCTTGTCTTGTTGATGCTCGACGGAGCCACGAATCTTCTTTGGGCTACGGCGCAGGCTACTCTGGACTCATCTGAAATTTTGAACGCGTTCCGAAATTGGACTGAAGAAAACAACTGTATTCCTAAAGGAGTTGTTGGTGATACTGCCTTTTTCACGGATGTTTTTATGGATTACTACAAGTTTCACGGAATTACTCCATACCCGTGCGGTTCTCGCACGCCTTGGCCAAACAGAGCGGAAACAGCGGTTCGACTCTTCAAACGATCATGGGCCTTGATGGCAAAATCTCTTGCAGAAGAGGACATCATGGAGAAGGTCACCGTCCGTCAGGCAGTCAAGAAAGTGGTCTGGGCGCGTAACTGTCAGTTGACTGTTTCGAGTTACTCGCCACTTGAGATTGCCACAGGTCGGCGACCTCCTGATCTGTTTGATGTTGAAACTGCTAATCCTGAACGCCTTTCGGCCAAGGGGCTTCATGAGGATGAGGTGGACTTGAAGCTCCAACGAATTGCATTGTGTGCTCACCAGGAAGCTCGTCAAGCGATGGATCTCCGTAGAGACCTAGCCAGACGAGTCATGCCCTCTGATGGACCTTGTGCCCCTGGAGACAGGGTCTTCTTTTGGCATAAGGATGAATCCAAAAAGAAGGCAGAAGGAGCCTGGATTCGCGCTAAAGTTGTGTCACAGGAAGGTGCCATGGTCACTGTTCAGACGCCTAAGGCTATTCACCGAGTGAATCAGTCAAAGGTTAGACGTGATCATGATGAGTGGCATGATGTTGCAATTCCTCTTGATCCTCCCAAGGACCAAGATAAGGAATCCTCAGGAGCGCATTTTTGTTGCGAACACGAAGTCTGCTATCACATGCTAGAATCTGGAAAGTGTGATTTTCTCGAGATTGCTCCTGTGATCACAGGAGTGAGTGCTCAGGCAAGTCGAGAAAATTGTAAGGTTGCACCTCCAATTGTGATGGGTGATTTGAGCAAGAAGAAGCTTACAGCGCATGTCTGGAAGGTTCTTGAATCTTCCAATCCTGATCATGTTTTGCTTTATGCTGAAGTTCCAGATGCCTGGAAGCCAGATAAGGTGGCACAGAGAAATTTCTTCTCTTTGTGTTACCAGGTTTTCCGTTGGCAAGTTCAGCGAGGAAAACATGCAACTGTTGTTGCTTCTGCTCTTGCTCCAAGACCGTCACGGATGGGAACAACAGACGGATTCTCCCACGGCTACTTGCTATGGATTCCGTCTGGTTTGTCAGCATGCTGCTGATCACCTATGGGATTTGCTTCATTTGGACCTTAAAACTGCGTTTCTTCAGGGGGAACACTACAATTTGTCGCAACGAACGGTTGCTGTACAACTCCCCAACGACATAGGTCTGCCTCCTTGGATGGTTGGGCTCTGTATGAGACCCGTCTATGGCCTCAACGACGCTCCTAGGCGTTGGTGGAACCGACTTGACAAGTTCCTGAGAGCCATAGGCCTAGAACCTACAAGGGCAGACAGGTGCACCTACGTGTGCTACCAAGGCACTGAAGGCAAAAATGTGAAGATCAACTCTTCCAAACTTGCCTCTCATGACTCATGCTTCTCCTCAGAGGAGGTAGAGTCAGAGACAGTGCCCCAGAACTCATGCTTCTCCTCAGAGAAGGTAGAGTCCTTGTTGGGATCGTTGCTTCATGGTGAAGAACCTCCGTTGACCTTCGACCAGACGAAGGTGAGGTCCAATCCAGAAGTAGAACAGTCTTTGAAGGCTACCACTACTAAGGGACTCATTGACTATGCGTGGAGACCTGTGGTAGACAAAGAACTCTTATCCTTCCTTGAGGAAAAGGGACTTAAGGACAAAGGCTGGTTCCCTTTTCTAGGTGGTCATGCGAATGTTGCTCATCGCGCCAAGGCTCTTCGCAGTCCGGAACCCAGTTACCGTATTAAGGATTTTCCTTTTCGTGTCTCTTTTGTTTTTCGTCAAGGTACCTGGTGGGTTCTGGAGAGAGCCACTGACTTGAGGATTGAGAATAAACCGGTTTTCCTGGAGGAAGAAGCTGCGATTGTGGTCTCTCTGTTCTTACCAGAGAAGAAGGCTTTTGCCACAGACCAGACTCCACAGCTGACTCCAGAGTTGGTAGATGAGTTGCTTGAACACTTTGTTGACCCGGTTCATGGCAGCAACAGCAAAGGTCGGTTGTCTGTTGGTTGTTTGAGTCTTCATGTGGACGATCTCATCATTACCGGTTCTCCTAAGTTCTTGGCTTGGTTCCTCGAGTCAATCAAGAAGCGTTTTACAGTAGGGCACGAGGATCGCAACGACCTCATGTTCACAGGACAAAGGGTTAAATGGATCCTTGATGAGAAAGGTAATAAGAAGTACATCTCCATTGACCAGTCCTTGAATGTTTCTGAACTTGAGGGGATCGTGATTCCAAAGAACTTGAAGGATGATGTAAAGTGTGACAAGGCCCTTCATACTTCTTATCGTTCACTCCTTGGCAGTATCAATTGGTTGCAGTCTCGAACTCAGTTTCAGGCTTGCTACAAGTTCTCTCGTTTAGCTTCGGCTAGCGCGTCACCTACCATAGGAAACTGCAAGGAACTGAACAAGCTCTGTAGGTCAATCAAGCAGGAGCCTGCGGACATGAGAATCTGGCCTCTTAAAAGTAAACCTAGAATCCTAGGTATCCCTGACGCTGCCTTTCGTAACAACTCGGATAAATCCTCCCAGCGTGCGATGACCATCTTCATGGCCGAGGACCGGGTGAAGGGTAAGCGGGATACTAGGGGATCTCTGGTTTTCTTTGAGAGCACCAAAATCAAACGTACTACTCTCAGTACTACCGTAGCAGAGTTGTACGCACTGATGAAGTGCTTCGGCACTTGCCAGATGCTCCGGGGTCTCTGGAAGGATATTACAGGGCTGGACGCTGAGATACATATCCGGACTGATGCTAACAACCTTGTTAGCGCAGCCTCCACGACACACATTCCGGAGCAACAGGAGACCATTCATATGATTCAAATGCTCCGGAAGGAGGCTTGCTCAGGTGCCATCTCGGATTTGTCTCACGTCCGTACTGAACGCTGTCTTTCAGATTGTCTTACCAAACAGTCCGCTAACATCCGCTAACCCTAAGAACCTTTTAGACTCTGTCAAAAATGGTTGGTTGAAGGAGATTGATTCTCATCCTCCTTTTCGGACTCTTTTGGAACACAAAGCCTTTCTGAACGCCTGGCTCAAGGATGAGCTCGAGGGATTTTCATGTCTGTCACAGCCATGTTTCCTGCTTGAGTCCTTGTGCTAGGGTTTGCAGTGCATTTGCAGCTGTGCATGCTCATGTTGCCGCAGGATCGCATGTGCATGCCTCTGACACGAGCTTAGGGCTCTTTTTAAATTTGTGCCTGCAAACTACAAGCGTTGAAGTTGCTTGCGTCCGCAATATTTTCCTCTCAAGACCTTGCCGCGTATCTACCCAAGCGAAGAAGGTAGGCAGGTCAGGAGCAGTGGCACGGTTCGATGCAAGGACTTCCCAACAAGTGCCTAGTCAGCAACGGTTTTCCTCCTTCAGCGCGTTGGTGGAAAAGACTACAATGCACGGGAAGCCCTGGGCCTCGTACACAGCCTTCAGCCATAGCGGTAATTGGCAGAGCCGCTTGATGCTCCTCAGTAAAGAGAGTTGCAACGCGAACGGCGAATACGACCGGAAGCTTCCTTTCGGGGGAGGAACCGGCGTGTTCAACAAGATTCAAGACAGATCCTATGAAGGGATTTCGAATCTTCAGCTCATTCGCGTTTTCGACCAGACTCTCATAGAGGGTCAGCTTTCTCTGATCCATGCGTACCGTGAGAAAGCGAAATTTGGTGCGCAGTTGAGCGCGACACAGGCTTGGAAGTTCGACTTCGCCAGAGCTTGCTTAGGCTGTCTCTCAGGACAGGAAATAGAAGCTCTGAGAAGTCTTGTTAGGACCGAAAAGGCCTACAATGCGAAGATCAATTCGCATTCGAACAAAATTTCCAAGCACGTATACTCATGGCTCCTCCGGCACGGCATAAATCCACAGCTGATGGATCCTCAGGACCACACAGTTAACATCAAGGAAATCGAGAAAGCTGGTGACCGAGGAACTCCATACAGCTATAAGCCGCTGAACTTCCTGGCTTTCATCCTTGGAAACTCCAAGGGCAGGATGAGTATCACAATCAGACCAAGATTGGTCTGGTTCGATACTCTTTCCCAATGGGATCTGGAAGTGCGTGTAGGTTGCGCCCAGGGTTGCGCCCAGGGTCACACCAGGGTTGCGCCTAATGCTGACGTTACCTCACTTGGTGAGGAAATCGTCGCTGACCAGGCCGCTCAGTACGGCAGCGTCTTTCACGCCACTACGGTGGACAACTATCAGTCCATCAGGACTGACGGCCCTCGTGTAGACGCTGTCCGCAGAGATCCCAGCTTTGAAAGCCGCTTGGCCATCCACTTCACCTACAATGGTGGGACTATTCTTCCTGGTCCAGGGACGGCTGTGAGAACAGGTGACAACATCTTTTATTGTATCCTGGATGTGGAGTCTTTCCTATCCTATGGAAACAATCGGTTGTTCATCAGCCGCAATGGCGTCACTCTCTGTCCCTCGGATGTCCCATCAATGTTTTTGAAGTTCACCACTAAGGTTCCAAAAGGTGAGCCATTTTCAGCAGTCACGCAGAGCATGGGAAGCTTTCCCTCAGGAAAGGAACCCAGTGCTGGTGAAAAAAGAAGCTTTCCCTCAGGAAAGGAACCTAATGCTGGAAAAGGACAGGAACCTGGTGGAAAAACTGGAAGCTTTCCCTCAGGAAAGGTACCAGAGACATACACAGGTTCGGCTCCCTCGAAGAAACTAAACCTTGAAGGGACACGAAATGCTGAGGGGATTCTTTACAAGAGTCCTCCCTACAGCTCCTACTCTCAAAGGCAGTGTCCCCCACCAGCAGGTCCAAGAGTTGTGAAAGAGAAAGCCATGCCAAGGAAGTCGACTCAGCCAAAGGCCTCAAGCTCTACACAAGTTCGCCCAGAACGCACGTTCTCAGATGTGGTATCTGGGGCAGGCTCAAGCTCAGATCCTAAAGTGGAAAGCGGTCCCTCAGGATCGGAATCCACTGGTGTCTCCATGACAGCTCCTCGTGAAGTTGTGGAGTTTTCTGAGCAAGAGCTTCGCGAACTCATTGAGCAGGATGAGGCTCGAAGGGCCGCCGCAGAGATTCTGGGCAAGTCAAGATCAGCCCAGTTGGCGTCCGAGGATGAAGAGATCCATGTCTCCTATGTGCATGAGGTCTGGGACGCAGAGTGGGTTTCCAGGGTGTCTTCGAACCCCTGGTTCCTTCTCGACCGCGGCACCCTGCAACTGCAGGACACTAATGGCCAAGTCCAGAAGAGCGCATACGGTGATCCTTTGATTGCTGTGACGCTATATTGTTGCCTTAGTGAAGCCCTTCGTGAGTCGTGCGGCGAAGATCCCACAAAGTGGATCCAGAATCCGTTGTCAGGGTATCCCGTTTTCTTCTTTGCAGAGGCCTGGAGGCACGCGAAGATCATGGGTACCCTGCACGCTGAGCAGAATCTCAAGAGCAAGTTCTTGGCTGAGATCAATTATGTCTCCGAGATTCCAGATCTTCCGCAGATCAGGGAGACGTACTCTCACTTCCTCCAGAGTGAGACTGCTCAGTGGTGGATGCAGGTGGTCCGCAAGTACGTCAAGTGGGAAGTTGGTTTTCCTAATTTGCCGGAGATGGTGCCAGAGATTCCTCACATAGACGACGTCGCTTACGACGAAAAGATGAGGTTGTACTCTGAGTACCAGGATCTCAAGAGAAAGCACGAAGAGCTGAGGTCTATAGTCACTGATTTCGACAACCTCCTGGACATGCTTCGGGATGTCCTTGGCAGAGAGTTTCTGGGATACTGCTTGTCTCATGAAGAAAAAGATGATGACGATGAACTTTGGAGACGGCAGTTTACAGCGAGTATGTACTCAAATGCAATGGATCCATCGTCAGAGAAGATTACTCTGACTAATTGTTCGCTCAACATGCCTTTCGAGCACGCTCTTGCGTTGCGGAAATATGAGGCGGTGGTTCGTTCAGATCCCACCAGAGCCTTCCGCTCGCAGTTCGCACTCAAGGCCTTGCAGGACCTCAAGGACTATGTCGGCTACAAGGCGGCATCCCAGGCGAAGTTGGATGAACTTCTGGGGACTCCACTTCAAGATCACATTCTCGAGGAGCACCTCGAAATGCTGCCTGGGCCAATTCTTGAGGAACTGGTAGAGGTCGTGGCCAATCCTCCTGATCTTGACCTAAAAGGGAAAAGCGGTCTCTCAGGATCGGCATTCCTTGAAGTCAAAAAGGAGGAGCCTGATTATGATGACGGAAGCAGTCCCACAGGACTGGTACCTGAATCTCATGAGGCACAGGCCACTGCGAACATTGAAGAGCCGAAGGTGTTGAGTGTTCAGCCAGAAACCAAAGTCCAAGGTGAGATCCAAAAGGTTGATGAGCCAAGATCCTCCACTAAGGTCGAGCCACAGGAATCAACGCCCATGGACGTTGACTCAGAAGGAAGCTTTCCCTCAGGAAAGGTACCTTTGGCGTCTTCGGGAAAAACAAAAGGCGGTCCCTCAGGATCGGTATCTGTTAAACCTGAGAAGTTTTCTCAGGGTGTCTGGGGTGAAACAGACGCAGTCGTTGATGAACTGGCTTGTAAAACCTTGGAGGAGATGCAGAAGGTAGGGAAAACTGAGGATGTCTCCTTGCCAAGGACCAGAATCAGACCTTCATCGCTTCAATGACGAAGGCTGAATATAGAGAGTCCAAGGTGGAGGACCTCCTCAAGTTTGTTCGAGCGTACAAGGTCCTCGAGTTCGAAAGGGCCAAGTCACCCCTTGAACAGCTGAAGTTCCAGAAGAACGGCTACAATGCCTCTGGAAGCTATCATTGCGGTTTGAGAGAGGCCGATGAGAAGCTGGCACTTTTGACTCATGCTTTTTGGCGGCGAAATGCAGACCTTCAGCCTCATCACAAGTATCATGTGACTGAGGCGGCACTCTTTAACAGCATGAATCAGCTCCTACCGCTGTCCGAGACGCTCCCATCAAAGAAGGACGTTCGTTTTGTATCAAACGACGTTCGTCCTGTTCAGAGTAGGGAAGCTCTCGCCAAGGCTCAAGAGATCCAGGAGGAGATGGAGACCCGCGAGCAGAGTCTGCTCAATATGCTCAAGGACGGCGATCTGGACAGGAAGGATCTCGTTATCCAACTGCTTGAGTTTTTCTTGGCAGGTGGGACTCAAGTGCAGATTGAGTCAGAGACTCCTCCCGTCTACACTACCAAGAGTGCCTTGGGAGTGGCGGTCTTGAACTTGGGAGACTTTTCCAGGGCAAGGAAAAGCTTCGTCCCTGCCCAGTTCAAGGCCGACCTCGTCGATAGCAGCGAAGGTAACATCAGCTTGTTTATCATGTTTTTGGCGAACGTCGCTGCGAACATCATTGTCCTCCAGGAGGCTTCGACTATCTCTCAAGAGGAGTGGAGATTTCTCGAAACAAAGGGATATCTCCTCGCCACAAATGAGGCGAAGGACCTCCTGGTTGGTGCCAGAGTAAATTGACCCGGGGCACATGTGAAGATCCTTGGTGGAAATCAATTCCCAGCAGGACTTCATGAAACACAACCCCTTAGTTGGTCCATCTTCGAAGTTTGCTTTGGCAGGACAGTTGATGTGAGTCAGATTCGAGAACATCCCTCGAACATGGCTACTGTCTTCAGCCAGCAGGAAAGCCGTTTCTCAGAACGGGAATCCTCTGGCCAAGAGCAAGCCAATCTCGACGAGGAAGCTGTCCTAGAGCACACGGATCGCGGGAACTATCAGGAAAGTGACTATAAGTTGCCACTTGAACGATGCAACCTGAACACGGTCAGGATCTGCAATTTCCACCTACACAACGTCGTCGCCTCCAAGCAGCCGGGAATCACCAATGAGGCCCTGGCTGTCATGTTCACTGATGCTTTCCATTTTCAGTGTGACATCATTGCTGGAGACGGCAATATGGCGGCGTACAGGTTTGGTGGATTGAAGCAGGGAAGTTGTTGTCAGGAGTCATCAGCCTTTCAGTCATAGGTTCGATACTTCTGCAACGCCCACTCGAAGGCGACCTCTGATCCACGGCATGCACCACGACCACGTTTCGTCAGTGCCAATCCTATTGAGGTTTTGGACCTGTACGAGCGAGTCTACAGCGTGCCTTACGATCAGGTCACCACCGAGGACTACAACAAACTTCCAGGCATCGACTGCATTGTGGCATGCGTACTAGAATGGGGTCATTCTCTCAGTGATGATCGTTGGAGGAATCATGATGGTGGTTCTCATGAATACCGATTCCGAGTGTCCGAATTTCTTCTGCATACTTCCAAGTCTCATTGGATGTTGCCGGATAAGGACCACGATTCACATTCTCCACTCTTGCTCTACTTGTCCTGGAACCAGTTGTCGAGGGGTGCGAGAAGACAGCAAGACCTGTCAGTATTCTCTCGCAAGAGTCAAGTGGACAAGAGGAAGCAGAAGCAGAAGGAGAGAAAGATTGAGGGAAAGCATGGCTCCACAACTGAAGCAGCCTCATCCTCCACCGCAGAAGGAGTGTCATCGTCTGGTGCCAGAAGAGTCACGGCTGAAACAAAGGCTAGGCTTACGCCCAATCTGGAAAGCGGTCCCTCAGGATCGGAATCCAGCAGGCCCGCAGAGCCTAAGGCTAATCCACCAGCACGTGATTCCGCAACTGGTCAAAGAGAAAGCGGTCTCTCCGGATCGGGATCTCGCAGACCAGCTGAACCGACAGGACCTCCTCCTGCCCGTCGACGAGTCCATGAACGACCAGCTGGAACTGGAATCTCTCTGGAGTTTCAAGATTCCCAAGATGTTGCTGACCTTCTGGACTCAGACGAGATTGATCCCTATCTCGAGGGCAATGTTGACTTCCTCAGGGGAGCTTTGAGTGCCTTCGCAGCGGGAAAAGCAAAATGTGGAAAAGGACGAGGCATATCTTTCATGGTACGCTTTGCGCGATCTCAAGGAGCATATGATCCAGACGCTCTAGAAGACGAAGAACATGAAGAAGAACCTAAGGGCAAAGGATCGAAAGGGAAAGAAAAAGGACGTTATGGCAAAGACAAAGGCCAGGGTGGCAAAGATAAAGGCCACACTGGCAAGGAAAAAGGAAAACAGAAAAGCAAGTGAAAGCCTTCTCTCCGCTACCAGTACCACGAGCCCTACTACACGGACTACGGCACCGGCAAGGGCAAGGGTCAGAAAGGCGGAAAGAAGGGCTGGAAAGGCTGGTGGTGAATGCCGTTTCACACAGTCTTAAGCTTAATTTTCCACTGTACATAGTTTATCCGTCAGGCGTTTCCGAGGTCCAGACTTGCGCACATTTTGTGCCATTGGCATCCTGACATGCCATATTTTTCTCCTGGGTTACTGGATACATCTTCTCAGAGGTGATACCAAATGTTTTCCAGTAGTCTTTACCTGTTGCATGCTGTCTCTCAAGACAGGGAGCGACCGTGAAGACGGTGAGAAGTTTTGAACTTTAAGCCTGAATTTCATTTCGCTGATCCTTTGCGCAATTTCGAGTTTCCGTCTTCTAGTCAGTGAGCTGTACATAGCGTTTGCGCCGGTGATGCTTGATCGTTTCGCAATCCTGAAACAGCAGATCTTTGCATTCGCTCAGCTTTTGGCATAGGTGTTTCCACTGCGTTTCTGCAAGTTTTTGTATATACTTTTCTTGCTTCCGCTATACACCTTGGAGCCAGCAAAGCCGACAAAACGGCAGTGCTAGTACATTCAGTTTTTAAATTTGTGCCTGGTTGTTTCTGTACATGTCCTGGCATGAACTCTGACTGTGCTGCACATATCTGGCTCACAGGGTTCTGTAGATGAGACTCCTTGCACGAAGTCGTATACCGTGCGAGTGCTGTCAAAAGGTGCGGACAGTCCTGCGGGCTGTAGCCTCTTGCACTGCTGTGTGTTGGTAGGCCCGTAGCGCCCCGTACACCTCAGGGGGGGGGGTCTGGCGGCACGGAGCTCTCCTCAGGACTGGTTTTGGGTGGAGGTCTTCGGGATGTTTGGGGGTTTAGGGTTTCGGGTTCGGGTTTCGGGTTAAGGGGAAGGGGGGTATGGGGTTTAGGGCTTGCTGTGGGGTGTTTGCGGGGCTTTGGGGGTGGGGAGGTTTACAGGGAGACTTTCGGACTCCCTAAACCCTAAACCCTAAACTCCATACCCTAAACCCTAAACTCTTTTTAGGGATTTAGGGATTGGTGCAGCTTCGACTTCGTAGGGTTGAGCTGTTGGCCTGCGGCGTATCATGGGTTCCCTACTACCCCCGCTCTATACTACTCCTAGGTTCCCTCCTTATATAGCCGTACTTCAGCTTAATTATCCCCTATAAATAGCCGTAATTATGCAGGGGGAACCTAGGTGGGGGGCGGGGGGGGTAGTATAGAGGGGGGGTAGTAGCGGAACCCATGAGTCAGTGTAGGACCCGCACCTCCCTGAAAGCGTCCTGGCCCCGCGCAGCGATGAGGGCGATGGCAAGTAGCGCAAGATGCAGCGCAAGATCAAGCCGAGGAAGCGCCAGCATGGTGTTCTGCAAGAAGCGGCGGCATCAGTCTGGGCAAAAGGCCCCTTACTCAATGGCCAAAAGCAAAAGCACTGGGCAATGGACTGGGTAGAGACTGCACACAATGAAGCATGGGCACAGGGTTTAGGGTTATTCAAGCATGGCTGGCATGCATCGAGGGTTCGGTTTCTTGAGCACACCGGAAGGCGCAGCGAGGCACTAGGCAATTAGGGTTTAGGGTTTAGGGTATCGGGTTTAGGGACATTTTTGCAAAAGAACCTTCGCAGAACGGACCCTCATGAAGGAGCCCTACTTCAGATCAACCTGGAGCAACCACCAAGCCTTACAAACTTAGTTGAGGTTTAGAAGGTTCGCCCAGAGCTCTAAACTGTAGAAGCACTGAAGGCCTGATGGCACTTATGAAATTCGCAAGGGTGAAGGGCTCATATGGGGCGGTTTCCGAAAGTAGGGGTACCTTCTTGTGGTCCTGATAATATAAGCAGGGGATCCTACTATGTGGGGATCTAGATTGGGGGTCCCCTATTTCGTATTCAAAGACAAGGGCAAAGCTCCCAAACCCGGCAAACTCTGTACACGTCGTGCATTCGAAATACGACCCCACGTTCAAAACTCCAGCCTGCTTGATCAAAACAAACACATGCAAGGCGAACGACCACAGCGGTGGCTAGTAGTGCCTAAAGTGGTGTCTTTTGAGGGCAGCTTAGGGCCCTTGAGGTTTGAGGGTATTTAGCAAAGGATTCAAGTCCAGTGGCTGCTATGAACCGATAAGCGCCCCGCAGGTGTGCTTTTTTCTCCTTCTGCATGGGCTTCCTCCATCTGAGCCAGCAGCCCCTTTGAGTCTGAGTTGAATCGAGCCTTTGCTGGCCGAGCAAGGGCTCTCCTCTCTCTCCTTCTTCGGTGCCCGCAGGGGCCTCCGGTCTCTTGTGGGAAGAGCTCCGTTCGGAGTGCTTCCATGAGGATTGCTCCACCTCCGCAAACCACAGTACCTCTTAGGCAGTCCTCTCTCCCAACATGTCAGCAGTCTACTCAGCTGAGCCGTGGGGTTTTGGGCGCAGAGCCCCCTGCCTTTGCTTCTGTGGCGTCAAGGAGGGATCCCTCCCTTCCTCAGCCTCCCCCCTCATAGGTTCTTCAACTCCCACACTGCACATGCCCTGAGAGGCGCTCAGCGCACTGCGGTGGGATCAAACCCCAAAAGCCACCCTAACAGCTCATGAGCTTTGTGGGCTTAAGCAGCCTTCGAAGCTTTGAGTCTTGGATTCTTGGATTCTTGGATTGAGGCTACGAAGGCTTCACGAAGAGGGAGGTTTCGGGGTGCAGGCGCTTGTGGGCGGAGCCGGCAGTCATCACCATAATCATCATAATCTGCCAACACAAAGGGCCTCTTAAATGGCGGAGCTGTGGTGACCCTGAATATGAGGGAGGGGCTCGAGCGCTGCTCATTCAACCTCGGAGCCCCACAGCCTAACTGACGTTTTGCGAAGCCTTCGAAGCTGAGCAGGGGCAGTGAGTGATTGCAATGCCCACCCCCCCAAGAACGCCAAGGCGCTACGTGTAGAACCTTGCGAATCTTGCGGTTGATTCCACATCTTGGTCCACTGGCTACTTTGTGCATGGCAGGACTTACACGCCCACGACTAACCGCTGCCAGACGTGGCAATCGGCAGTTGCAAGAACACACATCCTTCGTTTCTGCGCGCAGCCACCATGCTACAGTTACTGAGCCTAGCAGCCTTGACGTGCGCAAGGTGTGTCAACTTCAGGATCTGAAAAGCTTCCTGCTCTAAATCGAGCTTCGGATTCCGTCCTGTTGATGTCCAATGGGATGTTTCCATGCAGCCCCAGGAACGCCACAGGGCAAATGGTTTCGGAGTTCGTGGCCCAGAACGGGTTTGTGAGCCTGGGCTGCCTTTTTGCAGCCTATGCCCCGCAGCTTCCTGGATATTCGCCGCAATTCAGTCCCGCTTGACTGGACACGCAGCCCTTTGGAGGGCCTGGTGCACTGCCTGCACAACAAATTCGAAGACGTCATCCCAAGGTCGGGTGACTTCCCACCGCATGAAGATGCGAAAAATAGGCCTGCACGCGCGGGTGGCAGCGTTGCAGCAAGTCCAGGAGGCTCCTCCTGAGGCTACGGAGGCCAACTACATCTGCATCTGGAACAGCTGGCATCTCTTCATCTGTGTCGTCTGCACTGCATGCGTGCACCGGGTGCTGGAGACCTTTCGCGAGCATGTGACCGACGACTGTGAGACGATTACGGAAGCTGTTACGCCTACGCCTGTTCACGGCCGAAATCTGACTCTGCAGATGTGGCACAAGCAAACAACGCCAAGCTCCTGTTGGGATGGCGCGGCATGCATCGAAAAGAAGGCCCAAATCCCCGGGGCTTCAGCTGGAAGCCGCCACGGCTCTGGCCGCATCACACTCAACTTTGGGCTCCTTTCCTTGCAAAGGCTGCGGATTTGGACCGGCCGCTGTTGCAAGGATTGCCATGTGATGGGTTCCGGGCTGCAGCCTTTTTACGGTTTAGGGCCGTTATACTCGCCATGGTGTTCATGTGAGTGGTCACAGGGGCTTTGGAACGACCTGACAACTCTCAGGGACTGTCAGAGCCTTCGTTTTGCAAAGGCAAAGGGCTCCAAATAGCTGGGAACCGGTCCGAAGCGGAACCGTCGAAGCAAGCGCAAGTCGCTCTTCTACATGTCCAAGGATTAGAGGACCCAAACGGGTCTTGAGATTAGCCTCAGGGTTCTTGAGACCACTGCGAGGAGAACAGATGATCAATGCGGAAGAAGCCACCAGCTACTCCGCTTAGGACTTTAAGGCCTGTCAGCCTCGTTTCAGGGGCTCGGGGTGATGGTAGGCGCCCGGGGGCGCACCGCACAGGCTCGGACTGCGCGATTGGGGTCTTGGCAACTTGAGGGTTTAGTTGAGTTGTGTATAATGCTTCGCGCAGGAGGCCGGCTGACCTGGAGCGGCCCCTTGCAGTCGCACGCGCACAGAAAGCGTTGAAAGCCGGCTGTGGAGACGACCCTTGAACCCTAAACCCTCACACCTCATGTAGACGGGACACAGACTTTGGATGCAAGAAAGCTTCAGTTGCGTCTTCCTCTGCCGTTGCCAACCCCCATGCAGGGTCATCTGCTGGCTGAAAACTGTGCCTCCAACAAGGGGTTTAGGCGGTGTAGGGCCTCTCAGGGTTTTAGGATGTGCCAAGGCTTGGACACCGCCCACATCTGTGCGTTGCGCAAGTGACACCTCTCCACTGCTGCGAAGCTATTTCAAGCAGGTGGCGCATGCCTTTGAAGCCGTTACGATCATGCCAGCTCTGCTTTTTGCACCCTTGCCCTGGGCGGCAGTCAAGCAGACCTTGGTTGTCAATTCACACATGGCACTCCACAACCTGGGCAAAGCAATGACCGATGATGTCAAACAGGCGCTTGGAGCCCATCAAAGGAATGAAGTTGCGGGCTGAGATGGTGCAACCTCAAGTGCAGCGGATGTCGCGTCGACTTGCGACCTGCTCCGTAGTCGGTCATCTTGTGATGAACACCAGATCGGCGTCGCGTGCTGTGACACAACAGCCGTTACTGCACCTGCGGCAAAGGAAGGTGAAAACCGCAATCGGGAATTGGGGTGCTCAAGCTTCGCTGGTGGCTCTGCAAGCCACTTGGGCGCGGATCTGCCGATCCTCTGAATGGGTGGAATAGGTGCCTAGGCCTATGCGGGTGAATAACTGCACGAGGAGTCGGGGGCTGAAAGGCTCCGGAGCTTTTGGCCTCTCTATGTGCACAGGGCACCTGCGCAGCGAACCGGCGCGTGCACCGCCTTCCGCTACACTCCGCACCTTACGAGGCCTCAGTTCCCTAAGGGTTTTGGCCTTAGCCCTTTACCGGGCGGAAGGCCTCATAAGCCTGGCCCTGAACTGTGCGCCCAATGACTCAAAGGCCGCCCTCCTTCCTCACAGAGGCACGCTCGGCAGAAGCCGCTTCAAGTGACCTCTGGCGTCTTTTAAGCTCTGGTGTAGGCTCCTGTCCCAAGCTTTAAGGAGAGCGGGCCAGGAGGTTTTCGGCGCTGGGGCTTTGAGGGTTGAGAGTCGCGCGTTGCAGGCATGGAAGCCCCTGCAGCAGGGCCGCGCAAGGGGGCAACGCCGTGCTTTCCGAGCAGCTGGCATCCGACTGCCAGCTTGTCCCGACATCCGTGACCCAAAACATTTCGGGATGCTTCAGTCGGGAAACTGCATGAGACGCAGGGCCACGAAGTTAGCCTGATGATGTGGGGGTGGTTCTAAGTTCTGGTCCATCACGACATCGTCCACCTTACTTCAGGCACTGGAAGAAGTAAACCATCATTCAGAACAGTTTTTTCGTATTGCGTGTTGATGGAAAGCGAGCCCAGTTTCCAGGATGGTAGGGAGGGGCCCCAGACCCGACGACTGCGTTCCGTCACAGCCCGGCTGCCAGCCTCAGAGGACTAGGCGCACGGAGCCAAGAGTGGGAGAGCCGAGCAATGCGAAGCAGGTAGCTCGGCGAAGTGTGTTGGGGTCTTGGGATCTACTTCGTTGAAGTGCTGGTGAGGTGGCTGACATTGCTTTGTGTTTGAGCGCGCGGGAAGGCAGCCGACGTCACAGACAAGCATCCGAAAGACCAGCATCCCAGGGAAGTGCGGCTAGAGATGACGACCCAAAAGGGACCGGAAACAGGGCCAACTTGAACTCCAAGAAGCTCAGACTCCTGAAGGATCGTACAACCTTAAAGCCCCTCGATGCCCCTAAGGCCCAAGAGAGCCTCCAAGTCCCTGACACTGTGACTGGATGCCAAGAGTTCAGGAGGCTGCGTAGCGGCGTAGAGATCTTCGAGCGCACTTCAGCGCAGGTGGCTTCCACAGAATTACCGCGTCACTGGTGGGTCTGGGTCAGGTAGCTTCTGGGGCTTCCGGGCTCTAGCTCTCCTTGCAGCAGCTGATGTCCCCCCACCTCGATCACACCATGAGTCTGGGAAAATGAAGAGGGTTGTGAAGAAGATCCTGCGGATCACTCTGGAGGAACCTATTCCTTAATCCCATGATTATTGATTCCCCTCCTCTCCAGCAGGTCGTGGCGTGCGCGCGGGTTGGTGCTTTGACAACAGACAGACGAGTTCTAGACAGTTGAAGGTCTATTGCCAGCAAGGGCTTGGTCTCCGCGTTGGCAGCTCTACACGGGAAGCGTCCGCAGGGCCAGACATGCCGGAGGCAAGGGACATCCGTGGGCTCCGACAAAATCAGATTCTTTCTGACCCTCCGAACGACCCAAAACCGGACGGACCGGCAAAAGGCCCCTTACTCAATGGCCAAAAGCAAAAGCACTGGGCAATGGACTGGGTAGAGACTGCACACAATGAAGCATGGGCACAGGGTTTAGGGTTATTCAAGCATGGCTGGCATGCATCGAGGGTTCGGTTTCTTGAGCACACCGGAAGGCGCAGCGAGGCACTAGGCAATTAGGGTTTAGGGTTTAGGGTATCGGGTTTAGGGACATTTTTGCAAAAGAACTTTCGCAGAACGGACCCTCATGAAGGAGCCCTACTTCAGATCAACCTGGAGCAACCACCAAGCCTTACAAACTTAGTTGAGGTTTAGAAGGTTCGCCCAGCGCCCTAAACTGTAGAAGCACTGAAGGCCTGATGGCACTTATGAAATTCGCAAGGGTGAAGGGCTCATATGGGGCGGTTTCCGAAAGTAGGGGTACCTTCTTGTGGTCCTGATAATATAATCAGGGGATCCTACTATGTGGGGATCTAGATTGGGGGTCCCCTATTTCGTAAACCCCCATGTCTGCGAAGTTGAGTACATAGACGCGAAGCCCTTTGGTGAGCTGTTCCTCCTGGTAGTTCAACGACGGGTGCCCAGCAATAAGCGCCTGTCCCCTACAAATCTCAGAGGTCTTAGCGTAAACTGGAAACCTGTGAGCTCTGCACTCATTGAATCGCGTCGACTTTTTGGCAACTGGAGCCCATAAGCATCTGCAGAGGCATCTGACTGAGGGGATGCAGGGTTCCCTGTACTCTACACGCCATAATTATAAAAAATTCAGAGGCTCCAGAGCATGCGAACTTGAGCAGGGCCCCTCTGGGGGGAACCTTTGCCGGGGCGGGAATCAAGAGACCTCAAATGGCCAGCGGGCTCACCAGCAAGTTTGGCAGCTGACAGGGCATCAAAACCCCGGCCGCCACCTCCGCAGCCCAACAACCAGGCCACAACCTCAACGAAACCAGGCCACAATCCCACCTCTCTTCATATCCCACAACCCCGGTAGCCTGTCCCAGCGACTTACCTCCTCCTGCACCTCCTGCGTTGGCTGCGATGGCTTACCTTCCCGCCCGCCATGAGCGGCACTACGTCCCAGTGCTTGAAGTGGTGATCTACAGGGCGGATGCACGGTAGCACAACGCAGAGACGCCCTCCCGGGGTGGCTCGCAACTCTCAGTTCGAGCGGCAGGGTTTAGGGTATAGGGTTTAGGGTTTGGGTTTAGGATTTAGGGTTTAGGACCCGTCAAGCAACTGCTGCCATTCGACCGACCCCTCGAGCAAGGAGGAGTTGCCCTTTGGTGTGCAAAGCTTCTTGGCCCTGCGACATCTGCAAACCCCATACAAGGACAGGCCATTATTCCCTATAACCCCCTTAACCCTAAAGAGGCCCTTTACAGGGTTGATTATGGGGAATATAAGGCCCATGATCGCCCATCCTGGTAATAAACGGCACAATGTCACAAGTATGCACAGGTGCAGGGCGCGTCCTCCGCGCGGCCGGCGAGCCTGGCATGCGGGCGCGCGCGGGCGTTCAGGATTCGAGGGGGTGCCAGCGGGGCGACGTGTCATGGCATCCTCCGGGAGAGCAGTTGTGGAGATGCATCTTTTGCCTCACCCTAAGGGTCCATGTACCCAAATAGGGAATACTTGGGCCTTCAAGTAGGGACTTTGGGGCCCAAGTATGTAGTAGTGAGGTACATGGACTCTTAGGGTCATTTTCGTGGCACCTCTGGGGCCCTACGCAGGTGTGCCGAGGCAAGGCCATGGCATGGCTTGTAAGTGTTGCATGCCAGGGCTTGGGTTGATGGCAGCGTGTGTCGTGTGAGAAATGCCAGAGGTAGCAAGAGGAACGCGACCGCCCCAAGGGCTCTTTCTCTCAATCGCTTCTGGCTAGGGCCTAAGCCAAGCTAAGCCGCCAAGCCCTCTGACCGCCCTTTGACCCGGCGTCAGTAGCTACGACTTCTGTGACCGGCTGGGCATCATGGGCATCTATTGGTACCACCGGAGCCGGACGAGAGCAAAACCCCTTGCTCCCTGGCCATTCTGGCCTGTCAAAGACACTTCGCAAGGAGCCCTAGAATAGCAGCAGTTCACATCTTGCACATGGCTTCGACTGTCCGATTGCTCCCCCTTTCAGCTGCCAAGCCGCATGCTCAGTGACTCGGAGGGGTTAGTGCCCGTTAGTGACCTCCCTGGCTTGCAGCGAAACGCCATCCTGCCAAGAAGGCTTGCATGGCCCTGGCACCCCGCCACTTTGCGCTGACACCCACCAGCCAGGAAACGACTTAACTTAAGCACGCCCACTCGAACCGTTCGCCCGCTTTCCGTCACAGGCGTCACGCGCGCCAGCTCAGAAACCAGCTCCACAAATATCTGAGCCTTAAAGCACTACTCTCCTTCCCAGGATGGGCTTTAGGAGTGGGACGTGGAGGGCCTTGGGGTCTCGATTGCAACCGCACCAAACGCACAAAATGGTACTGAGCCCCGTGTCGCGGCCGCGAAGACGCATGTGAGATCTGCCCCAGATTCAATCTCTACGTGGCAAGTAGTTTGTCCAAGAGATACGACTTTCGGCTGAGGATCTTGGCATCCTGTGTTTACGTTAGGAACATGGTACTGCAGGACAAAGGGAAGTTTTTGACAGAAGCTAATTTTGGAGCCTTGAACATCTTGTTGAACACTTGGCACCTGCTCAACATATGCCCCAGCGGATGTATGATGGGCCCCCAATGATGGGCTGTAATAGGCTTGACGCAAATCTCGGTGGTTAGCCAGAACCTCGAGCCCGCACCCTCGTCAGAAGTGTGCATGCCGCAGTCTCACAGGCGGCGCAGGCCTGCGATGCAGGAACAGAGATGAGACGTGCCTGCCCGACACCTGGACGATTCTGCTCTCACGTCCTCTGCTGGCCTTCGGTAGACTACCGTACCGCAGCCCTCTGGACCCGGGCGCATGGCAGGCGGGCACCCGGTCGAGTGTACTTTCGAGGTCGTCTATGCGGCCGCAGATGCCCAGGGATGGTCAAGAGGAGTGGGACGACAGAAAATGCATTTTTCAATTTTGAGTGCCGCAAAACGTACATACCAACAGAAAACCCTTCTTCCGCCCCATGACAGTAAATTGTCTGGCACGGACTTAAAGCAAGACTTCACATACACTCAGAAGTCAAAGGATACATGTTGCAGGAATGGGCCCGGGTCCCCTACCTCCGAACAAGGATGGGGGATCGCATGATGCAGCGAGCACGCGCGCGGCGAGCGCGCGCAGAGTTCTCAAGTTGCCGAGCCACAGTCCCAAGCCGCCCAAGCCCGAAGAATGAGGTCCTCTGCACATATCTTTGCGTGCGTCCCGAATGAGGATACGACCGACGCAACCACATTGCATGGGCTTCAGGGACCTGGCAGCTCTACAGCTCGGGCAGTTTTGGGGGAGGGGGGGGGTTCGGATCTGAGAAAAAGTTGCCGAAGGCTTCTATGGGGCGTCGCCGCATGGCACCACATAGAGTTTAGGGGTTAGGGTTTAGGGGCCCATGGAGGCCCTCAAAAAGCCCTCAAAACCCGGAGGCACTGAGTTTGTTGCTTAGGGGCTTCGGGACCGGTGCGGCACATCGTAGGAAGGCCTTCGGAAAGCTGCAACGGCAGCAAACCCTGAAACTTACGCTCCAGGGTTGGCTAAACCATGGGCCGCCTGTTGCAAAGAACAGCTTGTTAAGATCATGGGCACGCTTGGAAGCAAGCTCCTGAACTCAGACTTGACCTCTTACCCACCTTCCCACGCTCCTGTCGCATGTCACACCCCATCCACACAAGAAGCCTGCACCCGGTAGGCAGAAGTGCAACAGAATAGCTTCTGTGATGAAAACATTCGGTTTAGGGTTTAGGGTTTTGGGGTTTATATGGTTCAGGGTTTAGGGTTTAGGGATTGTGCGTCAGCCGCTGTGGCCGAAGCCGAGCGACCCCGGCCAAGAAGGCTCTGCTAAATCAGCAAGGCCAGCTGAGCCTCTAACCCTCCCTAAGCCCAAGGGCTTAGGGTTTAGGATTTAGGGTTCAGGGTTTACTCCGATGATGCTGCCGCGATGTGACCGGCTGCTCTTCGCTTAACGCGCGCTGCGCCCACCTGCCTCACCTTGCACAATCCTGCATGACACTCCCCCCGCTCTGCTCGGCACGCCTGCAGCCTGCGTGAGCCTGCGCGGGGGCATTCACGACCGGTACTCGGCATGAAAACCTGCCTGGACAGGGATGGCGCAAACTCCAGCGAAGGGCAAATCTCGCTGCAGCGCGGGCAGGCAGCTGAGAGTGCTGGAGCCACCTTACAACCGAGGCATCCTGGACATCTCTGAAACAAAGTACGAGAGTCGGAAGGCTCATCTACCCTACACACACCTGACCAAACGGATCACAGGAGTTGTCACCTTCTGCCTTGGGCTCCCCAAGCCTCAGAAGCCCTAAACATCCCTAGCTAGCCGAGGTTGGCCTTGGGGTGCCGAGGTTTGAACCACGCAACTGGAATGTGGAGGCCTCAGCTCCGTGAAATTCCGAAACCTTCGGGCTTTATAGCGCTTATAGAAAGGACCAAGCATCCAGTGGTTGGTGCATGTTTAGGTTTAGGGTTTTGGGTTTTGAGGGTTTCTGAAAGCAATCCCAAAGAAGTGGCCACAGCCTTGATGTGGAGAGCTTTATGGGCGAGCCTTGATGGGGAACCTGTTCACACATTTGGGGAATCATTCGACGGGACGCCCAGCTGGGCCTGCTAGAAAACTGGCGATGGCCTCACTGTGTGTAAATCCCCCTCATAGGGTTTAGGGTTTAGGGTTGCGGGGCTGGGGAAGAGTAGAACGGCGGAAGTGCGGCAAGAAGCTCTGGCGCTTCAGCGTGAGATGAGGCGTGGCTGCCAGAAAGCTCGAACCTTAAACCTCCGAAACCTAAAGCCGAAATCCCTACTCAAGCCTAAATCAAGTTGAGGTGTTCCACCATGATCTGCAGCAAGGCAGGAAGGTCAAGGTGTCCACCGTCTCCCACAGACAGGGCCACCTCGGCCACATGCCACCCAAGAGCTGCAGCTGGACCCTTTTTCTGAGGGACGTGGCACCAAAGCTGCGCCGATCCTCCGAAGCGGCGCAGCGGGAAGGAGCCGCGAGCAAAGGGAGAGGGCATCCGGGCACACGAGCTGTGGCGACCGGATCGCCTTCCAGCTGTGGGGGCCCCAAAGGGCCCCAAATCCCCAGAGGCCCCAGGTGGCAGCCATGCGCTCTAATCCTGCCCACTCTTCAGCCTCGGGAAGCGTGACGAAGCGCGCAGGGAGGGTCAGGCACAGGCCAAGACCTCAATGGCCATGGACAAGCCAGATGTATCCAGTGACATGTACCTCGGCTGCACTGAAACGCTGCAATCGCGTAAAGCTAGTGAGACCTAGTGAGTCTCACAACTGCCAAGCACAAGACATGGACCAGCCCCTCCACAAAAATGGCATCTACAACCGACGACCGACGAACTCAATTGCTCAAACTCAACGGAACCCAAGCTCGCTGGGACCCCCGAACCCCTTAAACCCTAACCCCAAACCCTAAACCCTAAACCCCTACAAAACCCGAAACCCTAAACCCTAACCCTGAGAAAGATAGCCCCTTGTAGGTTCAGCGGTCACTCCAAAACTGACCCAAAAACCCATTACTTGAAAGGCTTCGTTTAGGGTTTAGGGTTTTCAAGGGTTTAGGGTGTAGGGTGGTGGCCCTCAGGGCAGCTCTTGCCCAACACCTTCGGCCCTGAAAACTGCCCAGGCTCGTCGACGGCAGGACCGCGGTAGCAGCCGAAGGCCTGTATGCTGACTAGGGCTTATAGGGCTTAGGGTTTAGGGACTAGGCTTAGGGTTCAAGGATTAGGGTCCAGGGTTTCGGGGTCAGGGTTAAGTCACTTCTGCGAGGTGCAGCCCTAGCGACATGAAAACAAGGCCCCTGCACCCTAATTCTCAACCTGAATCTGCTGGACATTCGCCTTCTCCGTGCTATCAACTGATTGCATGCGACCATGACCCTAAACCCCAAACCCCAAACACCAAACCCTAAACCCTAAACCCTAAACCCTAAATGCGTCCTCGCGTGTTTCTGACTGCCGCCGCTCGCCTCACGTGGCAGGGCCTCCTCACCGATTCCATGTATGCGGCCGAACTACGAACGAAGTTAGGAAGTTTGAAGTATTCTATAATCAGACCAAGAGTATCTGAATAAGCAGGTATGAAACGCATTACGTAGTTGGCATACAGACTGCTCACAATCACTCTTCGGTGCCTAGCTCGACTGGCCGCGGCAGGGTTCAGCTGATGAGCTTGTTGGCTTATGGATCCGAAGCTCCAAGTACCGAGGAATAAACGGGTCCTTCCCTACGAGCAGCCACTGCTGTGCGAGGTAGAACCTCTTTGCTGAATTGTCCAAGCAGTGCAAACGTTGATATCTGCAATTTGCCAGAAATCCGCTGTAAGCTAGATCATGCTTGAACCGTTTTTGATCAGAGGCTGCACTGGTCTCCATGGCCGTGCGCAACATTCTAGGCGAAGCTGTGCAAGCAATCAAAACCTGCCGAATTTGCCTCACAGCCTGCGCTAGCTGCTGAATCAAGCCCGATCGAAGTTTGTGTCAAGGTATGTCAGGTGGGAGTGGGTGGGGCCGCCCGCTCACTCTCAACATGTCGAAGCTTCAAGACGCGATTGTCAAACGCCAGGATGCAGCCTCGTGAAGCTTGCGAAAGTCGATGCCAGAATCACCATGACCAAACACACGCAAGCCGCAAGCCTAAACCTCAATGGGCCCAGAAGAACCGCTCTCGAAGGGACCCTCTGGTCAGAGCAGGGGGGACATGCTGCAATGATGGATTCCACCGGGATAATTCGGGAAGATGGGAACACGGGAACGTACGGGAACACTATTAGCCTGGTGCTGGTGCAGGGACACGCACAAGTGGATGTAAATCTATCACGTCTTTGTGTGGACAATGCTTTGTGCAGTGCTTTCTGCTTATTGCGAAAAGGCCGCTGTGTGCATTCGCCAAAGTGGCGACGCCTCCTCGAGGCAGCGGCGGCCGGTGGCAGCGTGGAGCTCTCGCGAGAGAGGGGGGCGACTCGTGCACAGCGGAGTCTTAACCCAGAGCAGGTCCGGAAGTGGATGTGTTTGCTTTGGGGTGCAGCATGCTATCGTGCAGAACGATTGAAGCAGAACTTGAGATGGGGGATTACGTGTAGCCGTTAATCGCTGGAGACAGGGCCAGTTCTTGCTGTAAAAGCTTGAGCAACGACAAGATCTTGTTGCCAGACCCAAGACCTGACCAGCTCGCCTGCCTGGCTTTGTCGCCAAGTTGACAAACGGCGGCAAGCTAGGTGCGGCATCTACTTGACCGTATTGTTGGGCAGGAACCAGGTTTTCTGCAGGTGCGGACATCCTGCACTGGCGCGCTTATGCCAAGCAACAACGGGCTTGGCGCACTGCGGCAACTTCATCGCCACATCTTGCGAGTGAAACATGTGAAACAGGAATTCCCGCTGCGCCATTCACTTTGAACCGCCTCGCTAGCACAGCTTCGATCATGCTGCCAGCCCCGAGCAGACCTCCCTTCTGACCACATAATCCCCGAGCCCCGAGCCTCAGCGGCTGTCCGCCTTTTGGACGGAGGCGCAAGTCCCGGCATGAGCGTTTCTGAGGTACAATGCAGGAGCGACCCCCGGCAGTGGGCTGATGCTGCAGGCTGGCAGGCGGTCCCGGTGCCGGCCAAACGCAGTACAGGAGTCAGGAAGCCGACAGCCTGCGCACCACGACATGAAGAGGCCCTGCAGTAGGCCCTGCAAGGCACTTAAAGCCACGCTGCAGTGGCTGGGCTGGGCCTCCGGTGGAGGCGCCTGGTGCGTTGCCGCAATCTCCCCATTCACCTGGCAGCAGGCCTCCGCAAGCTCAAGAAGCTCCAGCGCAGGAAGACTCGGCAGCGGCACGGCCACTCTGATCAGCGCGCCGCCCTCACGATTGCACCTCTGCAAAGGCGGAGAGTGCAACCGCAAGCAAGAGATGATCAGCAAACCCCCTTCCGCGGTGCGTTTTGGCTCGCACGGAGGCCGAGCTTCGGCCCAACGGCGCTCAGGGTGAGACCCGGAAGTCAAAGGACGAAAAGTCGCTCAAACTGCTCAGGGCTGCGGCGGGGGCGTTTGTGGTGGGGGCGTCTCTCCAACCTGGAGCTCCGCGTTCATGAGCACGGAATGGACCACCTGCATGGTGGACAGCACCGTTTATGAAGATCAAACAAATTCAGGAATGTTGACTTGAGAGTCTTGAGAGGTTTGTTGGTCTAAATAGTCCGAATATTGCCTCTCGTGCTATGTCGGCGGCGACTTCTGCCACGCGCTCTGCATGTAGGGCCAAAGACAGGAACACCGGCGAACCGGGACGTTGCTGGCCACCAGCACCGCTCACTGCA
>CAJNDV010031215.1:0-18979 GCA_905221635.1 Symbiodinium sp. CCMP2456 | reverse complement strand
GGCGCTGCGGCCCAGCAACCGTGGCAGGCCGGTGGGGTCCTCACCCACTCCTCCACAGTTGAAGCTGACAGCCAAAGGCGAGGCAACCTTCTCGTCGTTGTTCTTGCAGGCAGTGGCTTCTGCACTGCCGCAGCAACCCATGGCGTCACCAAACACGGGGAGCCAAGTCCCAGTGCTCTTATGTATCAGAGTCCTGCATGCGACCTCTCCGGAATGTGCAGGTTAGGGTGACAAAATCTAAAATCTGGAACTCATTCTCTCTGCTGTCTAGTCTGTACAAAATGCTCGGCGGCGCTGCCAGAAGTCTGGTTGACACATGTCTGGGGGATCACCTGACGAAGACTATTGAGACACCCCCATCTCCGCAAAGGCATTCGCGTGCGATCGCTTCTTTCGAATGAATCCTAAATCCTGGTAGCCCCCCCCAAGGCCGAACTCCAGCCAAATCCGAGCCTCGAGCGATGTCTTCTCGCGGGCCACCGGGCCACCCACGGGCCTGGTCAGCTTCCAACGGACGAGGCTTGATTCCGGGGATGCATGGGGAACCTCTACCTCGGCCATCTTTGTTTTGCTTTGAAAAACCAGTACTTTCGTTGGCTCGACATGTCTTCGACCTGGTGCAATACCACTTCACATCCCCACAACAGTGTCCTCACTCCTCCACCCCCCTCCTATACTCTTGGGACTACAATAAAGACTCAAAACGGGGACAGCCTTCTTGGCAGGCTTCCCGAAGCCCTCGAAGCACTAGCAGTCACTAGCAGCCTTTGCGGTTTTAGAATCCATGCCTGGGTCACTCCCGCTGCACTCTCAGACTCAGAGCGAAATGACCTAGGTCCGGGGTCGTCGCGGGGTCGTCCGGGGGTTCAGGGTTTAGGGCCTTAGGGACTTCAGGTGTTTTTTGAAGAGGTATTGGAGTTGTTTGGATGCAGGTTTGAAAGGACCGGAGGCCCGCTCAACGCTGTTTAGAATCAACAATGGGGCTGTCATGCGTCGACACATCTGGTGCAGAAGGGTCGGATGACTGTTCTAGCTGGGTTCAGGAGCCCAACGCTGCATCAACAAACTGCGGATCTTTGTGGGTCTACATCCTCTACAGAGGCCATAACTCAGAACATCCTTAGCGGCTCTGGGCCCCGCGCATGGCACACAAAAACTGTTTCCGAACTACAACGCTGGAGCCGCAATTTATCAAGCATCGTGCAAATTTCAAGGTCCTTCTCGGATGTGATGCTTTTGCACAATGTGCCTGGGGCGATCGATTTCGAAGAGTTCAAGGATAGTGATGCGATTGGACTTCAGAACTCAGGGCTTAAAGTCTATAAAAGCTAGAATACAACTGTAGCAAGACGTCGGACATAGGAGTAGTCCCCTGCTTGGAGCTGATTGGGCATGTCCTTCCTGACTGGCCCTTCGAGGCCTTCGCCGTCGATCCTTTCGAAGCCTGTGAAGGCTTCCCAGTCTTGGATGGTTCAGCTTCCAGCGCCCCTTTTGCCACCTGCCCTCCTCTAGCTTTCAATTTCCGCCTTCGACCTTCAGAATACCTTTTGTGGGATTTTGACCTACTCGTAGGAGTGTTAGTTTCTTTGGGGGGAGAAGTGTTAGTTAGTTACAGTGCTGTTGGAGCGAACACAAGCAAGTGATCTTGCTCATCCGAGAGATATGCCATTGCATGCTACAAGCAATGAGTGCCCATTTTCGTTAGCCCTACACCGGCCACTCGCCGCCGTCGCCCGTCTGGAAACACCGGTCACACATGGTACTGATGCCACGCGCTCTGCACGGACAAAAAGCGTCTGGTTGCAGAACTTGGGCAGCTTTCAGGAGATGGCTATATTCCCGCCGGGCCAGGCTCCCCCCCGCCCCTTCCTTTTCAGTCCTGGAAGACTCCTAGACTCCTCGGAGGGTTCTTGCAAGCCGCTTACTCCTGATCAGTCAGAATCCGTGTCCGAGGGCAGCGATGTGTTCCAGGAGCGATGTCCACACAAACCAGCTCCCTCTCCCCACACAGGCCTGGATAGCTGTTCCGCGGATGGGTCGTAGAAGTCTACAGGCTCACCATAGTCGGCGCCGACATAAATCTCCGTCCACTGCGGCCACGGGGCATTGCTGATGTACACTCCATGCCAGTCTGTATAGAAGCACCAGTGGTAAAAGCGTTTGCAGTACCCGCCCTCACCCAGAAAGACGGTAAGACCAAGAGCGAGAAGGAAAGCGAGAAGCAAGGTGTACACACATATCACGAAGCTCAGGATCCCTTCCTCTGTAGCCCACCCCCAGTCTTGCAGTGGCTGCTGAAGCGCGCAGAGCACCATGGCCGCAATCTGGAAGTAGAAGCATCGCAATGTGAATTTGTCCAGCCTCGTTAGGTATGATTTCACCTGAGCGATTGGCCGCTACTTGTACTCCCAAAGTGGGAGGCCCGGGCCACTCCCTTAACGGTAAAGAACGTCGGGCGAGTAAGATCCCTAATCCATTTACAAAAGCTTCTGTGGGGCTCGCATCTTACTGGACCTACTTGCCTGACTAGATGAGACTGACCCCGGACATCCAAATCGAAGTAGCACTGGGGCTGTCATCATATCTAGTCTTACCAGTTTGGACTCAAGCCATGGTAATTTTCGACAAGGCTGACCGGGAGCCAAGTAGTCACCACATACTTGTAGGCCACGGTCGTGAGCAGCAGAGTCAGGTGCACGGACAACCGGTCGGACACTGACCCAACGTCGACGGAGAAGCCGATCGCGGTCAACAATGTAAACAATGAAAGCAGCCTTAGCTTTCGTGTTCTTACAGGGCAGAGAAATTGAGTGCGGAGGTGGCTTCGAACCTACAGCCCTTAAATTCAAAACGCATGGAACATGCTAGGTCAGCCAAGAAGCAGACAAAGGTTGTAGAGGTAGAACGTGGGATTCCGTTCCAGGTAGACGTGAATGTCAAACCTGGACCTGGAACTTGCCCCTTCCTCTCGAAGGACTTCCAATCTCGGCAGCCAGCCGCCATCCACCCTCCATTCTCGGGGAATCTGCTCGAACTGCCTGGTGGCAAAATACAAAGCGGCATTCGTTCAAATACACTTTCAGGATTGAAAGCTCAGCGGTTCTTGCGGATCGGTTTTCAACAGCAACGTGATACAAACATGGAAGTGCTGGCGCACGGGGGGGGCCGTAGGTGTGCGATTTAATTTTGTAGAGGATGAGAGTCGGGCGGGTATGCGATTAGCTTTGCCGTCAACATCCTTGCACCGTACAATGATGTTGGCCCGCTTGGCTTTTCAAACCTTCAACATCACTGTAAAATAGAAGGGTGTTTGCCATTTTGCTCTTACTCTTAAAGCGTTCAAAATCCTCGCACAATGCAATGACTTCAGCCCGCGTGGCTCTTAAAACCTTGAAAATCAGTGTAAAGTTCGATGATTTTGGCCATGCTGGCTTTTGAAGCCCTGGAAATCATTGAGAAGCACAGTGGGTTTGGTCACTTTTGCACTTCAACCTTTCTGTAAACAAGTCATTCTACAGAAAAATATGCTCTTCACAGTTAGGGGCAACGTACCCTCTCAACTCACTCGCTCTTTCTTCCTTTCTTCTCGGCAGGCTTGCGAGGTTGGTCCCTGCAACTCTCTTGGCTCTGTTGCAGCAAACGACACCTAAGGGCTTCAGCTAGCTATGCTACAAGTGGATGCGCTTCGTGGCTAATTAATGAGAGTCGGGCTGGTGTGCAATGGGCCATTACGCTGACCGGATGCACTTCGTAGCAAATGAGAGTCGGGCAGGTATGCGATTCAGCTTGCTAGGTGGATGCACTTCGTAACTGATGAGAGTCGGGTGGGTGTGCGATTTAGTCGGCCAGGTGGCTTCATAGCAAATGAGAGTCGGGCAGGCGCGCAACTTAGTTGGTGCGCCGCCAAGGGACCAGAAGGAGCAACAAAGATTGAACACCGGGCCTTTGTTTAACGGTCTTCAACAGCCCGGCGGTCCAGTAGACGGGCACGAAGCGCAATCTGTAGATGGGCACCTCTGCCACCACCTGAAGCCCGGGACATGGCATGTATTCCATGGTTCGGGGCTTGTGCAGCGGCACTCCACACGTGAGCCGCTACCCTGAAGCTAGTCTTGAACCAGTACGCGAGGTCCACCAGCCGACATCTGATCTAAAGGTTCACTTCCCTGGCCTATATAGTATAGATCATAGCAAATCTGCTGCCATCGTATCATGATCAATGATCAACTTAATCATCATGCTCAGAATCATCTTTCTATCGTGAGGACCACACGTGTCAACATCACCCCGCGTGTAATACGATTCTTGTGATCATGATAAAGAATGGTAAAGATCATCACGAGCAAGCGCATGATCATAATCATGGCTTTCTCTCCCCGCATCCCACCTGGATTCGCAAGAGCTGACGGTCAAAAGGCATCGCATTCAGCTCCAAGCGCTCGCTGAAAAGTCCATTGAACTTGGCTTTGTATTTTACCTCAGCACTCTAAGCTCCAAGAGCAAACTCACCCAAAATCCGAGGAGCGCCCTGAACCCCCCTAACTAGAAAGCACTCGGCCGCTTAGCCGGCATCACACAACATTTGAGCGAAGCTAATTAACCCGTATACACCTAAGTCCAACGCCAGAACCCTAAGCCCCAAAGCGCCAAACGTTCCCCCGCAAACTCGCCAGGCTACAAACCCCTACCACACCAGGTTTCGCCCGGATACATGGGCTCCCCGCGCACTGAAATACTCGATGTGCCGAGACTGCATCATGATCTTCGCCTTCACTCAACTATGATCGTTACGTCTGATCGTTGTGATTTACATGAGCATTACGATCTCAGGAACATTACGATCAGCATGATCATCCTGATCACGATGATCCTAGTGATTATGATGATCATTCTGATCGCCACAGGGGGGGAACTTGATTAGCAGGCTGCTTATGATCATCACGACCATACTGATGCTTCTAATCAACTCTGTCATCTTTGCCTCCTCCACTGCATTCATGAAGGACCAGTCCTGAGTGAGTGTCTCTGTCGCTCGGAAAAGAGCGTGTTTGTTTACAGCTTGAAATTGTGTAAACTTTTCCAAACCTGATGCGTCCTGCTGGCCGAAATCTTAATTGATCTTCGGAATGGAAACCTGACGCTGCGACGAGATTTGAATTGTCTTCCTAAATAGTTAGCCCTGTGTTTTCTTGACGTTTTAGAGCTTTTGCTGATCAGCTACTTGCAAGCTCAGTTCCGTTCAAAAGATTTCAGAGACTTCATGTGTCAGGTTTTGTCAGGTGAGTGTACAGGTTGGAATTTTCGCTGTTTCAATCATGTAATGCAATAGCGAGCATTCTGTAGGCAAAGAAGCCTCTCTTGCAAAATGATAATGACACAGTCCTGCAACCGACCTTACCCCAAGCCCTGACTACATACAACGAGACTCTCGTAGTAAGGGCCGTCGAGGGTTCAGGGTGTTGCTGTAGGCACTGACAGCAGTAGTAATTTTCCGAGCTCAGCTCGGAAGCGCTGCGACGACGCGGAGCAGCGCCATAGAACGCACTACCATGTGTGCACCGTCGGTTTACCGTGTCCAGATGGATGTAGTGGCTATCGGAAAAGACCAGAGCGAGTTTACATGTGCGTGATGGATGCACGAAATCGATGAACTTGAGACGTCAAGGCGGCAAAAACTGAACTTGAACACTCCTGAAAAGATCAGAGAAGATAGTAGCCAAATGTATGCACAGGCGGCCGCCAGAATAATAGGAATCGAAAAAAAACAAAGACAAATGCTGTACAATCCAATATATGATGCTGGGTTTATCGCAGCGAGGCAACTGCAGCTTACACATAAAAGAACAAGGACAATCACGAATCACTGGAACCATAACAGGATCGTTGACATGGACCATGCGTATCAATTTGGCCAAGAATCTAAGGCAAAATGCTCTGACCAGCCATCATCCTGCCTCAATTCAGCCGGCAAGGACAGGGCCAGCACGTCGGCAATGTTCATCTGTGTTGCGGCCTCGACTTGTATGATCTCTAAAGACGCCGGATTCCTTCTTCCAGTTCGTATGACAAGCCGAGAAGAATCGGTTCTCATCACCCCAAGGACTTGAGCGTATGTCGTCTTGACTGTCCCATCATTATCTCGGTACTTGAGCGTGAGCCATTTGTTGTGAAGTGTCGGGTCCACATATGTAAACTCGAGCACAAAGATTGCCTGAAACTTTTCCTTGACTGTGTCGAGCTCCACAATCTCCAGGACGTTTGCTCTCACGTGTACATTGTTTCTGCCCTTATCTCTATGCCTGTTCTCTTGGATGCCACCAGCCGCAATGTCGCTTTCCTCAAATTTGGGCAGGTACTCTGGAAACATGGGCTTCGGCTCCCTGTGCTGAATGACAGGTGGACGACATTGGCAAACACAATCACAAGCCGCTGCAAGCTTTTATACGCAAGCACACCCAATTCAAGTTGCGCACATACTGTTGTAACTTCATGGTTTCGCTGTGCGGAGCTCATACATTGATGACGTTGGAGAAAGGCCTTTCATGACCAAAGCCCTCATGCACATTTTCATGCACTTGGCTCTTGAGCTCTGTATGACTAGGGTCAGGTCCGGAGGTCCCGGTGCACGCCAAGTGCCCTGTGGCAAACACTGCACACTTCCAACTGCGGAACCCACAGCACGGATTTGTATGAAAATTTGGAGAAGTGAATCCCAAGCCGGCAAACCAGATTGCTGACAAGAACAACCTCCCCGACATATAAACTGCCAACATGTTTTGAAGTTGCAGTCTCCTGCACCCATGCGCGTTCTCACTGACACAAGCCCCGTGAGACACCAACCTTCAGATGGATCCGTGCTGGTAACAATCTCACGAGCAACGCGCAAGATATATTTTCATGCTAATTTGCGACTCTCATGGTCGAAGGCCTCCATCATCAGGTCATCGCCTGGAAAACGCTTGCAGGAAACCACCTGTTTCAAACCAGGACTTGGCAAGTTCAAGAGCTCCATGACCCCAACAGCTTGACATCATCTTCTGGGTACCCAGGCTAGCATGGGTCGCCCCAGGACGAGGAGGAGGCGCGTCTCCGACAACTCCAGATGCTCCGCAAACTTCCCCCCCCTGACTCTTCACGTTTTGCCTCCGGGAGGAAAGAAAGCCATTTAAGCCAACAGCCGCTCCAGACTGTCATCCCTGTCCTTGGGAGGATTCGTGACATCTCTCCTGCCACCTTGGGGCTTGGGATCGCCTCTCAAACTCTCAACGCTGACCCTCGAACTTTCCTGACAACTTTGTCAAATGCTGCATTGAATAATAACTTCCATGTCTTCCCCACTTGTGAGGCATCAAATTCTCACGACGCCTCCAGCTGGAGTAAGTGCACGGCTTACGAGCATCGAATAGGGCAACGCTTTTCCCTGTCATGGCAGTCGCTTTCAAGATTCAAGAACTAAACGCGACCAGGCTCGGGAAACTGGGGCAGGGAGAGGGGCAGGGCTGGGGGGGGGGGGGGGGGGGGCGGTAGGCAGCAGTCCTGTTCGGGGTTTAGCGTTTCGGGCACGCCATGTAGATATGACAATCTGCTGTTCCCTTCACAAACATTCTTCACGCTTCAAACCAAAGCAAACTTGATGGTTGAGACCGACCGTCTTGCAAAGACCTTGCGAACCTCGCACAGCAAAACCTTTGGGAAACTGAAGATGCCGAGCGGAAGGATCAGCCCACCTCAGCTTTGTCTTGCACGCTGGGTCCAACATCGAAGCTCCATATGCAGTGACTACCTCATCTTCGCTACAGGTGACGTCTCAAGCAAACAGTCCTTCGAGCAAAAGCAGCCTCATGGATCCCTCGGAAGCCGCCGGAGAAAAAAAAAACGCCTGGCCCGCCCATGTCTGAATCTACAGGTTGTCGAGTCGGATACAGTTTTTGCAAGTTGTTCAGAACCGGGGGCCGGGCCACCCGAAGCTCCCGTCCTGAATGTAACGTGGGCTTCAACCATGAGTAGTATACAGGTCCTCAGGTCCTTCCCACCCTAATCTATCGCCTATAGTCATAGTCAGGACGCGACGTGGACTCCTGCAGGATTGGGCTTTTGGGCTTTTGTCTTCAGTGGCTGTGGGGGTCTTAGCCGTGGCCATCGAGGCTCCTTTGCTTCCCATCAGGGCTGCCGGTATAATCAGAGCCCATCAAGGATCAGAGCGTTCCCACCTTAGCTATCCCGCCGTGTTCCCGGTGTAAGAATTTGCACCTAGCTTAGGTCAAAATATGAGACGGGCCATGCGGGAGGGTTAGGAACTCCAGGAAAGGGAGACAAGCAAAAGTCTGGTGAGTTTAGTAGTTTGAAGTCCAATCCAGCAGACGAGTTGCGTGGGGGAGGGTACGATTTGTTGCCACTATTTGTCCTGGTGTTGGCAAAAAGGGCATGGGTGGTTATAGCTATGTCAACCGATTCCCAGCCTGCGAAAGGTTGCGGCACTGAGCGCAGAGAGGTGGAGAATCTGTGACCTCCAAGAAGCCGGAGAGATGTTCCAGCAACCTTGGCAAACGAACCATGGCCTAAATTAAGACTGAATCGCACATGCAAGATCATCACAGGCCCCTGCTCCACCGGCAGCTCTGGCAGGACAAGCTGAGACGTAGCTTTGCGTCTGGCCTGCAGAATCTCTCGATGCGAGCGTCCCCTAACACAACAAAGAAACCAAGAACAACACACTTCACAACGGAGCCTCAGGCTTCGCGTCATGTGTCACAAGGCCGTGGCCACAATCATGGACTTGCACTCGCACGAGAACTCCGAAAGAAAAACGTTCGGATAGGCACATGCGAGGCGAATTGAAACCGGGAACTTTGGCTTGCAGATATGTGGCCACCACAGACAGGCATGCAACGGGTATGGGAACACCCGGCACAAACACGTCCCGAGGCCTCCTGCACCGTCCGTTTCTCGGGCCGCAGACCGGGACCCCGGGGCGCATCCGTCCCGCTGCGGCGCAGGTGCCAGTGGCCTCGGCTCGGATGTGCTTCTGAGCTGAAGAAACCCAGGGAAATGCATGGAAACCCTCTCGCCTGGGCTGGGGTCCGTGCTCTGTGCCTCCGCCCGCACCTTGTGGGTGGTCACTGTATCCAGCGCCGCCACCTCGTCGCTACCAAGGGAGAAGTCGAAAACGTCGACCTCGGCTATCGGGCTGCGGAAACATGAAGAGGCTTGCCACCTCCAAGTCCCCGGCGTTCTCCTCGATCCGGGAGGGAGTGAGGCTCTTGAAAACGATAGCATTGCCTCCGAAACACCAAAGGCACCCCGGCTCCCAATCCCCACGTTCTCTGCTATCAGTTCTGACCGGCACCCGACATTGCTCCGGCTGATATATACATCTATATACATCTATATACATCTGTATATATATATATATGTATAGATGTACCTCTCTCTCTCTCTCTCAAATGTATATTGATGGACCGGGCCCCGGCGCCTTGCTCGAGGTTCCAGCGCAGGCAGACCTGCGCCGGGCTCCGGCCACAGCGCTCGGCGATGGTGGGCTCGTCGTCGCAGCTCAGCACGGGCCCTGAAGGGAATTTTGATACGAGTGACTATAGCGACGATTAACTTGACTTTGGCGACGATTGGCTGCACAGAGGAAAGAAACATCTTGCATAGAGACTGGACCACCACTGCTCCGCCCGGGAAGTCCTCCTCGCTGCAGTGGCTTGTAGGCCTCCCAAAGCTGGGAGCACGTCGGGCTGAGGGCAGAGGGCCGAGGGCTGAGGGCTGTGTCAACTGTCTCAGCCTTCTCTCCCTGGGCCCTGGGTCAGGAAAACTGCGCCAACAATGCGACGTGTTTTCAGTCAATGTGTGCTTGGCAATGTGTTGCGATGCGCAGAACTACTGGGATGTCAGAAACCCATGATAAAAGCAAGACGACAACCGACCGATTCGAACGGGAAAGACCATGGACACACAGCTGAACTTCAAACACGCAAATGGTCACAGAGATAACCCGACCAATCGGCACGTGTCAATGGAGGACTTCCTGAAATCCTTTCCCCCAGTCACTTCCAGAGTTGAGCCAAACGAGGAAGAACGCCTGCAAGCCCCTGCACAACAATTAAGGAGCCTCCTGCGCGAGGGAGTAACCTTTGTCTTCCCAGTAGGTGAAGCCGGCCCAGCCATGGCGTCTGCAGATCTCCTGAAACGAGGCAAAGCGTAGGGCCCGACGCGAAGCACAGATTGCGGCAGGCAGGGGAGCGCCTTGCAGGACTCGAGGTCGACTCTAGAGCACCTCCAGGAATCTTCACGGCGAAAACATGCTGCCATGCTTCTGCTTTAGGCCAGGCAGTCTCAAAAGCAGTGGGGAACGTGCCTGTCGCAGTTTCTTCGCAACTCTTTTCAGCTGCCCAGCTTCTACACGCACCTCGCTCGAGAACGCAGGAGACCATTCGCAGATCAACGTTGGGATGATGGCACGTCCCGTAGCTGCACGGTAAAGCTGGTCCAAAGACACCTGGTAAGCTCGCAGCGAATCAACACTTCCATACGCTGAAGCGTGCGCCATGTTCCAATGGCGTGTGTTTTCAGAACTACCGACTACCGCGACTCCGCAAGAACCGTCTCTTCAACCAGTTTTGCTGCCGAATGCACCCACCGAGACTCCCACACGCAACGGCACCACGACGTCCGCACTCCGCGCCTCCGGCCTGCGTCTCAACCAAATGATCGGATCCGCTTGTGATGGAGCCGCTTATATCACTTGTTCCAGGAAACACTTGGTTGCCAGGAAAACAGACCTCGATGTTCCTGTTCTTCAACATGGTGCAACCAGGCTTAGGTGCATGTGGCCGTCTCGAAAAGATCAAGCAGTTCTGGGAGTTGCGACATAGACACCGTGACTGAGCATTGCAGATGCTGCAGGCACATGCACGACGGGACGTAACTACGTAGCTGCGCATGGGTAGCTTCCGCCATCTTGTAGATTCAAGACGGAATGCTGTGGCGTTCAGAAATCTCCTGCGCCTTCCAAGCTAAAGCTAATGACAAACCGAAGCGGGTGCTGAGACAAAGGAACTCCCAAAAACATAAATCAGCATCCAACACGCCCCCTGCCATTGCCCGTACGAGCATGAGTTCTAGGAGATTTGGTATCCACGCCAGGGCATAATTCAACCGCAACTTCACAAGAAACTGCTCGATGTGCGACTCTGCACATCCAATCTCTAAAATCTATCTCCGAAATGCAGCAATTGTCTTCTCGGAGCCCCTCCGAACTCAGGAAACGCAATCACCAACATAAGACTTTGCGGCCTCCCTACCACCTACGAAGGTGAGTGAAACGTGGCATGTCCAGAACTGGCCAGCTCTGCTGCCATCACCTGCTTGCGCTGGTTCTACCCCAACAGTCGTACAGAATCTGCGTCTGCGCGATATGATAACTTCAATGCAAAAGAACTGCTACTGGATGTTCGGGAGGGCTCATTCTTGAGGTGATGGCTCGAACCCCAGCACTCATTCGCGAGTGCTCACTCCACCAGATCCACAACCGCTCCAGCGAGGAGCCCTGCTCTGTCGATACCATAAATTGAATTGCATCTCTCCCTCCAGCTTTCTCCGCTTGGCATCAGTACTCCTCTCCCTCACTCTGACGTACCACTTGTTGTCCTCCTTCCGCTCCGAGACCACCAGAGAGAGCATGGTCGCAAGCAAACTGGAGTCTTGCGCAACAACTTTGGACAGGAACTCAGGGTCTTTCAAGACATCACTCCGGAAGCAAAGGATCGAGTCGATGACTTTCATCTTCAAGGTCGGGCAAGAGGTCGCAGCATCATCGGCAAGCAGAAGCAGCTCAGCTAGCGTTGTAGGACTCTTCTCTCGCATCTGCCTGGGATCATCCAGAATGCGCAAAACACGGACGAGGCAGCGTGACAGGAAATCTGGAAGGATGCACTTGTTCCCGAAGCGTATCAGCTCCATGAGCATTTGAAGGTCCAGGTTGGAGTCGACCTTCCCAGATTGTGCGTACTTCAAGAAGTGATCAAAGGCGTCGGGGTCAATGTCGCTCATGCAGACTTCAGCAGAAACTCCCTCTCGCCACCCTTTGAAGAGCTTGGAAAAATACTCAAAGTGCATCAGCATACCCATAAGGCAAAAACGCTTCTCGGAATCACCTGAAGGTTTTTGCAGAGTAAAGGTGACGGCTCGCTGCATCGCCTCTTCATCTTTCATGTCTGGCTCCGCCCACGCCTCATGATCTGCGACGATGGCTTCATCCCGTAGCAGATGTGCCTGCCCCAGCTGGTCAAAGAAGAGGTAGCCACTCTGCCTGCCCCCCATGCGGGTCACCGTGGGGAGCAAGCGTGATGGCAAGCTAGCGTCAGCAAAATCTGCAGAGGTCAAACAAACGTGCACCGTGGAGGTCAGCTTTGTTGCGCGCACACTTTGACCAATTGGCTTGCCAGAAAGCTGGACCAGCATTTGGGGCCTGAACTTCGCACCCTCCAACGCAAAAATGATGACCTCATCGCCATGACCGCGAGCCAGAAGCCGGTGTGGAAGTTCGTCAAGCCTGCAACGCTCCGCTGGCAGCCCCATGACCTTGAGCCACTTGAGCTTGCCGGCAATGCCACTAGCTGACATGCCACCAGACTTGACCTCTGTCAAATCCATCGTCCATAAGCTGTCGCGCGACAAGCCCACGCAGCAGTGCAAATGTGAGAGCACAACAACCTGCTGAAAGAACTCCGGGTTCCCTTCAGAATCGATTTCGGACCAGCCAGCCCATGCTGCAGGGAGATCAGCATCACGCTTGACAACGCAGTCACTTGCCCGTCCAAGCCTTTGTAAATAGATGATGCCAATGATGCCTGCATCTTCGAAGTAATCAGTCGGAATTGCAACTGCTGAGGAAACCTGGGAGGACAGAACCTCATGTGGAGGCAATATACTTGCAGAGATCACAGATTGCCGATGCTCGGTCAAGACGACTCGAACTGATCTTTTCTCGTTTTGCCACACTTCCTGTGACACGGGAAATAGATCAATCTGCGTTTCACAACCTGCCCGATCCATGGATGCTGCAACAAAGTCAATGTGGTTGTTGAGCATCCTTCGCGTCATGCTGAACAGCGGTGGGCCAAAAGATCCTGCACATTGGTCCCCCGGCAAGTAACCAGCAAAGTAAGGATGGCTGCCGCAATACACAGGGCGGTCCTTCGCTGGCAAATTGCCGCAAGAGTAACTCAATGGGCTGCTCTCTGGGCATGCAAACTGGAAGCATTTGCCGGGCCCTTTCGCTCCCTTGCACACAGGGCACTTTTTTGATCCATCGCCGTCAAGAACTGGACCGAGCGTACGCTGGCATTTCTCGCAGTGTGGAATGAAATCCTGCCATTGCAGCGTACCATCATCAACCTGGGCCAGCTTCAACAGCCAGGCCTTCACCACAAAGCCCGGCCGATCCTCATCCTCATCCTCATCATCATCATCATCATCGTCATCTTCCTTATCGACGTGTCCGACGGCTTCCTGCTGTATCACGACCCCATAAATGTCGGGCAGTATCGGTCCGCCAGCTCCTTTGCTGAGGAAGCGCGGAAGCGGAGTGGTCGTCACTGTTGACAGCTTGCCCAAAGGCAGGCGTGCAGCCACACGCTCTGCAACATCGCTAGGGCACGGCATATTGTTTCAGGCACAAGGTCTGCGGCGTGGTTCTCAATGGATCTTAAAGGTATCGTCTTGAAAGCTTGCAGAAGCCCTATTATGCGAGGTTGTGCCGAAACATCACGTGGCATACAGCTTCTGCGTGTCAGTATGCTTGCAGATAGGACTCCCATACGGGTGCCAGCGGCAGCAATGGCACCGGCAGCACAAGAAGAACACCAGCAAAGCAAGACCAAACATGGTGACCTTGCATCTGGATGACAGAACACCGAGCCTTGGACAAGTGGGCACGTGTCGCAGTTGGGCCGCCGGTGACGGCCTGATCATACCGACTTCGTTCCATTGCATACTCCTTGCACATTCCTCCTGATATTATGGCGTGGTACAATATTGCTGCCCCCGAGCCAGAAAGCACTCCTGCAGCAACACTGTACGCCCATTCACCTCCACCCGTAAACAAATTCAGGAGATGACAGCTGACGACCAGGGCTAGGGGATAGGGTCAACACACAAGGGATTCTGTCAACAGGACTTAATTGAATTTGTGCCGGTTGTTCAGGGTTGCAGTGCACATGCATTTCAGACCGCTGCTGCCATGGAACGGAGAAAAGAGAGAGAGAGAGAGAGACAGCGACAGCGGGAGGGAGAGAGGGGGAGAGGGAGAGCGTCGGCTACCAGCTTCTCTACGACTATTTCGAAAATTCAGTCAGCAAGCAGCTACACACCCTCGGATATGCATTCACATGATAACATGGGGAACACCAGCCCGCAGCATACATTTTTGTCGCTACAGCACATGCTCCTGCAATGTGTCTTGCATGCAACAGTTTGCATGCAAAAATAATTCGCAAGTGGTTGTGGCAAGAAATCGAGGCTTTTTGGTATGTTCCTTCATGGTGGCACAGCAGTTTTCGCAGATCTGTCTGTGTTGCAACAAGCACACATGATTCCCTCACTGAACCTGGAACATTTTTGAGCCGCAATACAATGCATGTAACCCAACATGTACTTCACATGAAAGTGCGCGAAAAAACTAACGGGGTAGGATCAATCCGGTACGCTTTGAGCAAAACAACACCTAACAAAATGCGCATGCTGCTCGAAATACAAGAAACAATGCTGGTGTGCCCCAGCCTTGATGTTCGCGTCTGCAGTGCGTTACTCTGCCAACACGAATTGCAAGCGAGCTTAACTACCTAGGTACCAAAAACATACGGAAGACAAATATATCCGGAAAGGAACTCTTTTGACATGAAGCGCACAAGGGTAGGTGACCACACACCCAAGAGACGCAGGTTGAGTGGCCCGCCTCAACAGCCTTGATGGCCGCTGCCTCGCCAGCCTGACGCCGGACATTGAGCTCGTGCAGTGAAGCCCCGGGTGATTCCAAGCCTTCGAAAAAGGACCTTTCCAAGGCGCCTTGCCTGCCAAGCACAGCCAAGCACGAGCGGGTTCCAGCGGAGACGACCGGGGTCCGTGCCAATGGCACGGCCAACCACGTACTGGCCTCAGACTGGAGAACTTGTTCTAGCATAGACGTGCATTGTGCGAGCATAGCTGCAAAACACCAGTGGGGTGACTTAGAAGTGGGCTCACTTGTCGCACTGCCAGTAATCTTATCACCTGCACTGTACGTGGCTCTGTTGTAGGAAATAAGAAAGCCTTAGAGGAGCCCTTTTTGTCACTCGCACTCGACAAGAGAAACCCTTACTAACAGTAACCCTCTTAAGGAACCCTTCAAGGAACTCGAAGCCTGACAGGAACTCTCAAGGCTTCGGGCCCGAACTTCGAGAACCCTCAGAGGTGACTTTCAAGGAACCCTGAAAGGAACTCTCAAAGCAACCCTAACTCGAAAAAGGTGCCCTTAATTTATACCCTTGAAGGAACCCTTGCAGGAAACCTTACAGGTGCCGCTCTTAAAGGAACCCTTACAGGTACCCTAGGACATCAGATGCCTCCTCCAAAAAAATGCCTCGAAACCGTGAACCCCACCCTCCCGGCCGCTGCTGACGAGCGGGTGAGGCTGTGCCCGCTGGACCGACCTCTCGATTCCGAAAGCTGCAGTGCTGCAGTCCGTGCGCCCGGAGGCCTCTTGTCCAGGTCCTGCAGGTCTGCCTGGCCGATGGGAAAGCAGATCGCAAGAAAGGGTTTGCTCACCATGCCACCGCCTTCGTGCCTTCGGTCTGAAAGTCCTTCAACCATACTGCCAAACTTTGGAAAGACCAGCAACTTCCTGCACCCGCCTCCTTCGACTTCCAGACCTCCCCCACGCAGCAAACTGCCCCCATGGCGAATGCTAAGCCAAGCTCCTCCCTCGCTGGAGCCGGAGCTGTATGCGACAAAAGAAGCCAACAAACATGTTTAATTATGCCAGCTGCTACTATGTGGGCAAAAGCCTCAAAGGAATCGGCCCAAGGGCATAATGACAGATACCACTCCTTGCAATGAACAGACAAGTTGCAGCAGTCGCAGCAAAGCAACGTCATCAAGCTTGGGCAGTTCATGACATGTTCGATGCAGTGGCGTTCACAAAGCACACTACAGCTCAGGCTGTGTTTCTCTGGGCTCTGCTAGAGGCACCCCGTCTAGAGGACAAGCAGGTGCGAGTGCAGAAAGGTGAAACATCGAGATGCACCGCAATGCCTCCTGGCTTTGGGGCCACGGCCGAGCCCGTCACCATTTTGTTGGGCTGTTGCTTTCTTGCAAACAGACCACCGCACTGAGCACGTCGTACGACGTATGATCGTATGAAACGCATGAGGTCTATAATCTTCTTGTAAAACGAGCCAACAGCCTGAACTTGTTCGTTTCTTCATGGGTGGGGCCAAGCTGAGCCAGTTGTCACTACGGCTTTTCCCATGCTTGTCTGACTATACACAAGTTAGTCCACCACTTCATGAAGCCGCTAGCCATGCCGAAACCAAACTCATCGTTCCTCACTTGAAACCCTTGCCTATGACTCTTATCTCGGCTGTGTAATTTCTGATTGACAGTAACAGTACGCTTGTCACTGTTGTTATAGTTCGCTACTCAGAGGCCGCCGAAGGTCTCCTCATTGCTGATATCGGCAGCTTCCTGGTACACTGTATGGTTTGTGTACATGGTCTGGGCCTCAGAACAGGAATACAAAGCAAAACGTTAGTTGAGTACCGGCTTACGCTTTCGCAATTCGGACACAGCCAGACGAGGTTCTTGGTTCCGGGCTTGGGATCAAGATTGCCACAGTCGGACAATCTAGTTTTGCAGTTGCCGTAAAATCCACACAGTGGTTCCAAACCGAATGTCGAATTCTGACCCCAACAGAGACATACAGAGACAGAGAGACAGAGACTAGGCGAATGCTCGTCCGAACAAACAGGACAAGGAGGAGCTGGACGTGCAATGCAAACTCAACAAGGCCAAACACTATACTGAACAATCTTCGCAACAGCTACCGAAGCATGATGAACGAACGATGCCAAAGACCAAAGACACAACCGCTAATGGGATCGGAGACGGCAGAGTCCGCTTCAACGCCCAGCTTCAACCATCGATATTTCCCGACCTTGCGGAGTCTTGGCGGGCCATGGACCAAGAAGTGGGCCCAGTCGCCCCAGCCTGATAAAACATAAATTCCTGCATAGCTGGTCCTAACTGTTAACGGTGCTTTGTCTGTCGGCGGGCGCGTCTCTGTCAGCAGCATGCGGGAAACTTCGGATCAGTGGGCATTCGGGACACTCCGCAAGGCCAGGCTCAAGCGCCGATCGGGAAGGACATCATATTCACGCGGAATTCGGAATACTTAGATAAACCCAGGCCAAGCCAAGCCATCCCCATCAGGAACAGCGGAATCATCATCAGGGATTTTTCCAGGCCCAGCCGAGCCACTTGCATCAGAAAGAGCGTCGTATAAATCGCTATTCAAGACATTTCGCACGAGCCAGGCAACGCAAACAGCAAGAACATCATACATCTTCCTGTCAGGTAGCTTACAAAGGCCAGGCCAAGCCAAGCCATGCCCATTAGTAAGAACATCATTTTCATGCGGGGTTCGGGAAACTTAGACGAAACCAGGCCAAGCCAAGCCATCTGCATCAGAAACAACAGAATTTTTCATTCTCACGGGAATAAGAAACTTCGAAAGGCCAGCCCCAGCCGAGCCATGCGCATCAGAAAGAGCGTCGTATAAATCGCGACTCAAGAAACTTCACCAACCCACTTAATGCCATCAGCAAGAACATCATACATCTTCCTGTCAGGTAGCTTACAAAGGCCAGGCCAAGCCAAGCCATGTCCGTCAGAAACAACATCATTTTCATGCGGGGTTCGGGAAACTTAGCAAAAGCCACGCCAGGCCAAGCCATCCGCATCAGAAACAGCGGAATTATCATCAGGGAAAAAGAAAATTCGAAAGGCCAGGCCCAGCCGAGCCACTTGCATCAGAAAGAGCGTCGTATAAATCGCTATTCAAGAAATTTCGCACGAGCCAGGCAATGCAATCAGCAAGAACATCATACATCTTCCTGTCAGGTAGCTTACAAAGGCCAGGCCAAGCCAAGCCATGTCCGTCAGAAACAACATCATTTTCATGCGGGGTTCGGGAAACTTAGACGAAACCAGGCCAAGCCAAGCCAACTGCATCAGAAACAACAGAATTTTTCATTCTCACGGAAATATGAAACTTCGAAAGGCCAGCCCCAGCCGAGCCATGTGCATCAGAAAGAGCGTCGTATAAATCGCGACTCAAGAAACTTCACCAACCCACTTAATGCCATCAGCAAGAGCATTATACATATTCTCGCCAAGAAGCATATAAAGGCCAGGCCAAGCCAAACCATGTCCATCCAGCAATGAGAACATCATGTTCACGCGGGATTCGGGAAGCTTAGTACGAGGTACGCCAAACCAGGTGCGGCAGAAACAACAGAATTGTTCAACACAGTTGTGGGGAAACTTCGCAAGGCTCGGCATAGCCCAGCCAAGTGCATCAGAAAGAGCATCGTTTTCAGCCGAAAGTAAAGAGTTTAGGGTTTCGGCGCTCACACCCGCACATGGACAGAGTTTACGCTCTCGCAACTCGGTTTAGGGGTTTCGAAAGGTGTGCGCGTGTGTGTGCGCGCTTGTGGGCGGGTTTGCGTGCGTGCGCATGCGTGTATAAACAGATATACACATGTATGTGTGTTGCTGCATGTGGATGCGCTTGTGTTTGTTTGCTTGTTTGGCTCGTGTGTTACTTTTTTGCTGTATGTGTGTGTTTGTCTGTTTAGTTTGTTTGCTTGTGTGTCTGTGTGTTATGTTTGTTTGTTTGCTTGCTTGGTTGCTTGGTTGCTTGGTTGCTTGCTTGGTTGCT
>CAJNDV010031214.1:35471-50468 GCA_905221635.1 Symbiodinium sp. CCMP2456 | reverse complement strand
GGGGTTTCAAGAGTTTATGTTTAGGGATTTTAGGGTTTAGGGTTTAGGGTTTTCGGTGGTTTCAAGAATTTATGTTTACGGTTTAGGGTTTTCGGCGGTTTCAAGAGTTTATGTTTAGGGTGTAGGGTTTAGGGTTTTAGAGGGTTTCAAGAGGTTTGGAGGTTTATGTTTAGGGTTTAGAGTTTAGAGTTGAGGTTTTAGGGGTTGGGAGTTGTAGGATGCGTCTTGACTTCTACACGTCTAGCTTTAGAGTTTAGGAGCTCTAAACACCAAGCCACAAGCCCAACGAGCTCGCACCATAGGAGCAGTTGCACCCTAAACCCTAAACCCTAAACCCTAAACCCTAAACCCTAAACCCCTAAACCCTAAACTCTAAACCCCTAAACCCCTAAACCCTAAACCCTAAACGCTAAACCCTGTGGCTCCGATGTCCACGCGAGTTTTGCTGGGTTTATAGTTGACAGGTACACTCTTACACAAAATCCCTTACACCATCCTTATATAGACTTCTAGGACCTTGATAGAACACTGTTTGACTGAGTTAGTTTGCGGGCTCCTGAACCAAAAACCCCGAACCGTCAAGCAAACACTGGTCATTGGTGTTCCGCATTTCGTATGCCTGTTCAGCGAAAGTTGATCCTGCAGCCTAAAGCCCTGCGCCCCAAACCGTTACGCCCTAAATCCCAGGGCTGTACTGAAACACTCGCCAATACTACCACAACTTTCTGTCAGGACGGCAATCCCAAGGAGGAAATGACGAGCGAAGTGTGGTGTAAGATTTGGGACGACTTCTTTGTGGGGCGCTCGGTTTAGTGTCATGCAAAGCGGATTTCGCAGCCACATGTGCATGTCGAGAAGGTCTTGTACAATTGCGCCCTAAACCCTAAACCCTACACCCCGATATGGTTTGGCATGGGTTGGGTGTAAGGTTTGATGGCGTGGCCATGATTAGGAAGATGTTCTTGGCTTGTTTAGGTCCATGTCCCTAAACCCTAAACCCTAAAGCCTCAACCCTCAACCCTAAACCCAAACCCTAAACCCTAAACCCTCAACCCTAAACCCTAAACCGACTTCATAGCCCCGGGCCCCAAAGCCTGAAGCCATCTTGAACCCTGCACCCCAAAGCCGGAACTGAACCGTTCCCTTCAGACTCTGCAGTCCGAACACAACATCTGGGAGCTAGGATTAGGGGGACCCTTGGGGATATAGACCCTCTCAATCATAAGGTCCCTTTTAAGAGAGCCAAAAGTAGGGTTCAGAAGGGGTACCCTTTAAGGGGTACCCCTAATAATACTACCTAACATCCCTGAAACTGAGGCTCTGAATCCGAAGCACTGATATAAAGGTGCCTTAGTAGTTACATCATTTTGGGGGCTTCCTTATTCTACTTCTAGTACGATGGGCCCCAAGACCCTATTCTGAAGAAAAAGGCCCCTGTATTAAACCCCTCATCTCAAAGAGGTCCAGGACAGCCCTGTAGGCCCTACGCGCCCCTAAATAAAGCCACAAGCTATGAAGCTGGAGCTACACTGAGTCCCTGAGCCCGCACCTCCCAGGAGCCCCCATAAGCGTAATATAGAAGCCTTACCCATAGGCCCCATTGTAGTTCCTTTTGGGGGTTCATATTTAGACTCCTATAAGGTAATCCCAAAAAGGAACTACTATGGGGCCTATGGGTAATAAGTACCTATACTATTTTGGGGGTTCTTTATTCTAAGTATCGTATAATGGACCCCAAAACCCTCTTCGCCTCAAGATGATGTTCAAACCCCAAGCCCTAAATCCTGTTCAAACGGATCTGGATGACTCCTTCGGCATCGCAGATGATCTCTTGAAGGATTGCTCTTTAAGGGGTGCTGGAACCCGTTTCTAAGTTCCAAAACCCTCGGCAAGATCCAAGTCTGCAGCTTCAGGTCGGGTTTAGGGTTTAGGGTTTTAGGGTTTAGGGTTTAGGGTTTTAGGGTTTAGGGTTTAGGGTTTAGGGTTTAGGGTTTAGGGTTTAGGGTTTTAGGCCTGGGGAATCAAACGTAACAGAAATTCCTGCCACCCCCATGTTTCGTAGCACTAATCTGGAACGTCACGGAAACCCCAAGTTCGTAGCACTTATGTGCTCTCACGAGTGCTTCTTCTGATTACGTGCGCTTTTGTACATATGCTGTTGGTGCAGCCCATTTTGGCTAAAAGCAACCGGAACCCTAAACCCTAAACCCTAAACCCACTATGCGGAGCCTTGCCAGCCTTGTGCGAGTGTGATGAGTCGAAACCCTAAACCCTAACCCCCCCTAAATCCTAAACCCTAAACCCTCAACCCTCAACCCTAAACCTTAAACCCGGGCCTTCCCCTGAACCGGCACACGTGCGCTCTGCAATTGTCTGTGTGTGTGTGTGCATGTGTTGTACACGTAGATCTCCACGGAGACGATGATCCAGACCTCATGACCTCAGCCCGCAGGTACTGACGGCGAATGGCATGCATTCAGGTGCTTCCTTCCGCATGTGTGCGTCACTCTGCATGCATGCATGCAGTACTGGCCATGTGTGTGGATGCATACCTCTTCGATGTTGCTGTTTTCTAGGTCTCAGTTTTCTGTTGAGCTAGCTGTAGTTAGTTGGGGATGGCGTCCCCGGCAGCTCACAAGTGGTTGAAAAATGCAGTTTTGGCAAACCGCGGTGCAGCCGGCCATTTGGCATTGACGCCGAATGATTTTCTGAACCGCAACGACGTCATCAACAATTCTGTGATAATTTCGACCGTCATAGCCTATCACGGGCTTCGCCCAAGTATCGACGTCTTGACGGATGAGGTTGATGCCTTTTTCCGGTCAGCGAGACCAAGAGGCAAACCGGAGATCAGCAGCAACACGGCTTACTATTGCGCTTGCAAACTTCCTGCATTGCACTGCATGCAATTTCTAGCTGTGTGTGGCAGCTTAGGGGATGTGTGCCGGACCCAAGCGTGGGTCCTGAAGCGGCTCGTGTCAATTTTTGCACGTGCAGCTCGAAGAGGCCACTACCCACGAGAGCGTGCCTTCCGAGACATCTACCGTACAGCAGGAATTCCTCTTCCAGATCACCCGAGCTTCTTGCACTAATATCCTGTCTGTGTGCTTTCGTGAATTATGCTTCGATCTGTGCATCTACATCCTTCTGCAAGGTGCTGCTAAAGACGATGTCGAGTCTGATGGTGATGATGTCAGCGACGAAGAGGCAGAGAGCGAGCCGTGCAGTGTCGAGGAGCTTTAATATATTAGTAGTTGTACATGGCAGGGACATGACAGACATGCGCCCTATCCCGTCCCTATCTCGTGTGCATGACTCCAGCAGGACATAGAGGTGGAGCCGGAGGGGGAGGATGCTTTGAAGGACCCCAGCTGACTCCAGCTTGAATATGTGGTCAACAGCAGCAGACAAGCTAGAATTGGGACGCACACAGGGTTGCATGCAATTGCGACCCGTCACTGCCGAGGCATCGACCTGACGGCCAACTCCTTGAACAAGCTGTTGCCTGAGGAGGCACTCAAAACGCCCTCTTCCGGGAAGGGCAGTGACTGTGGAAGTGCTCGTATGAGCCAGCGATCCATGGGGTCATCTGACAACCCGTGGGTGTCAACACCAGAGCCCAAAGGAACCTAGGCCCCAATTATCAGCGGTGGTATTTGCAAATAGTACCCTCGTAAACCCTAGAAGTCCCAAACTCCTAGCTTTAGCGAGAAGATCTTCTGCTGACACCAAGTCGACTAGCAATCTTACAGCTGAGGATTGTCTTTCTCGTCACCCAACACACCCGAGAAGCTGACCATGACTTCCACTGCTCCGGTAGTGCGCCCAGCTTCGGCCTCGGAGGTGGCAGATCTGGCTGACAAGCAGGTCTTAGACCAGCTGCTAGCAGAGGAGGAAATGCTGGTACAGTTGCAGATGATGCAAGAGCTGGAGCAGGAGGAGGCTAAGTTGGCTGAACTTGTTTCTGCCCTCCAGCTAGACACAAAGACGACCCAGCTTTCTTCCCCAACCTATGCCGCCTCCTGTGTCGTAGTTGCATGATCTGACTATATATTATTTATCGCATGTACTGTTACCTGCCATGTGCATGCAAAAACAATGCCTGAAGCCTAAGGTCCTGATGTTTTCGACACTGTGCCCTATGAGTTTCCGGACATTGTGCCCGAAACGGCTGTGGCAATGAAGTTGCTCGGAAGAAAGGACTCAAGCTGGCTGCAGTCCGAAGCTTCTGAGATCGAGAGCCCTTAGAATATCCCAGCTGCAACCGACCCAGCCGAGCAGCCTCGGAGGCCTGCACTTTGGGTGTTTCCGGCGCATGACGATGAGGCTGCAAAGGGTAGCTACCATGGCTTGTCAAAGGTGGATGCAGACACGGGTCTGCTGGAGCCCGTGCCGGGAGCAATGCCTGCACGTGCACCGGAGTCGCCAGAGGCCATGGACACTGGGGCTGATGGCGCAGAGGATTGCGAGACAGAGCAGGCGTTGCAGGGGGGTGATGGCTCAAAGGGTTGCAAGACAGAGCAGGCGTTGCAGGGGGGTGATGTTAAGGATTGCAAGACAGAGAAGGCGTTGCAGGGGGGTGATGTCTCACGGGATAGCGAGACAGAGCAGGCGTTGCAGGGGGGTGGTGGCTCAAAGGATTGCGAGACAGAGCAGGTCGAGCTGGGGGTTGACGACCCTGTTCGGGCCATCCTGAAGAGATTGCCGCCCATCTCGCCAACAGAGCAGAGCAAGCTGGCCGCCAAGCGTGCAGCGGATGAGGAGGCCGATGAAGACGAAAAGCCCCAGCGGTCCAACCGGGGACGTGGTGGGCGCGGCCGGGGACGTGGCCGGGCGGGACGTGGCCGAAGTGCTACAGGCCGCGGGCGTGGCCGTGGCAAGGTGGATGAGGATGAGCCAATGGAGGAGGTGGCAGAGCCACCGGCAAAGCGCAGGGCTATGGCAAAGTGCCGCCCAACGGCAAAGGCCAAGGCCACAGCCAAGGCCAAAGGGAAAAGCAAGCCGGTGCCCCAGGCAAAGTGCCAGGGCAAGCCAGTGGAGGATGAGGATGATGAGGATGCAACGTGCTATCATGGGTCACCGTTGGCAGCGGCTCCCGGCACACCGGAGTCTGTGCACGAAGCCAAGAAGGCAACGGCCAAAGGTAAGGCAAAGGCAAAAGCAGCAGGGCTGCGAAAGGGATCCAAGCCGGCTGGCGGTGGCAAGCGCAAGGCGGAGACCAGTGATGGATCGGCTGCCAAGCGAGCCAAGCATGGATCCAAAAAGGATGTCGCTGAGTCCGATGATGCTTTGGCTGCCAAGCGTGCCAAGAGCCGCAAGAGTGTGGCCTATCACGCAGCTCGCAAGGCTGCCAAGGAGCGTGGACTTTCGGATGAGGCCGCAAAGGAAGAGGCAAAGCTAGATTCCTGTCTGCATGCATCTAGTAGCACGTACTTTGTTAAACGGTGCAGTTCCAATGTCCCATCCAAAACACTTCCTGTGCATGTGCTGAGCTAAGGCCTACAAGGCGACTGAGTAAATGATTTTGGGGTCATATACTGATCCAATGTGAGCAGGCCAAAGGCCTTGTTACGGGGTTCGGCTACGTGCTGTGCGCTTGCACACGTGACTCAGCAGCTAGGTGTGCAGCACAGGTCATTCGATGTGAATGTGAACATGTGGCTCGGGGCAAAAACCGCGATGCTGTGTGCATGCCCTCCGCAATAGACGTAGTAGGAATCTATACCTGCGTCTTTCGTGCCAACGCAGGTATATGCCCAAAGCTGAGGGCTGGGCCATTCGTGCACGAATATCTGGATCAGGCCTGTCCCGCTTCCTGCAAGCACTTGTTCGTGCATGCCCGATGAAATCGTGATCACCTTCTCTCTTCACGTGCCAGCTGCTCAAGCTGGGACAGTACGGAGATTCGCGTAGCTCAATAGCTGGCTTTTGTTATGGATGCTCCCATGTGTGAGTCCATGGTTGTCAACCTGATTCAAATTGGGGCTCCCAAGGCCTGGATTGCATTTCAACAGATATGCATAGATGCAGCTGTGTCTGACTCGTGAAGTTATCTAGTCGTTGCTCTGGCTCACTTGCAGATCTTCATTGGGATCATCCTGCTGCTGCTTTGGAGCACCAACCTACCGGAGGTAGAACCAAAGTACGAATTCTTGGACCTTTTTGCTGGTCGTGGGCAAGCATCGAAGATTTGGTAGGGCCCTGATTTGGTATTGGGTAGGTTGGTACTCATGAGGATCTAATACCCTAGACCCCTAAACCCCTAAGCCCCAAACCCTGAACCTCCCCCTTAAACCCTAAACCCAACCCTTGAACCCTGAACGCCTAAACTCCCAGGCGACGTCGGGGCTATTCCGTGGCCAGCTTTGACAAATCCTTGGCTCCGGAGAAACGCGCAATGGACTTTTTGTCCAGTGGCGGGTTTCTGCATCTTGGTTCTTCAGAGGGGTTTGGCTTATAGTCCGATAGTGCCAGGGCTCATCCTCCCCAAACCCACAAGGTCTTCTCGGCCCCACAAAACACAAATGCGATGATCAATCTGGATGGAAGCTCCGGTGATTCCCAAAGCTGCGAGACCTGTGCATCACAAACAGCCAAGCCATGAAACCCCTCAAGACTCTATATCTTGCAAACCCAATAGGGTACATCTGCTCCGAAGCTTCCGAGGATTGCACGATCCGAAGATCGTAAGCCACCCTCCTAACAAAAGAAACAAGCCCCGATCATGCTGAAGTTTTAAATCCCAACGGCATAATCCTAAACACCAAACCTTAAGCCTGAGATCCTGAAGCCCTACACCCTAAATAAAGCCCTACATTCAGCCCACTGATGACCTATCCCAGGACTGTCTTGCACACGGTGCTGTGCATGTGCCCAGAGGGCGTGGTCCTCATGGGGCCATGTTGCTCCTCGTGGTGTCTGCCCTCCAGAGGGGTGAGCAAGAGAAGCTTCATTAATGTATTTGGCAACACAAGGCTAGCTTGGGTTAGGGATGCCAACAAAACCATCTCCAGGACTCTAGGCTGCAGTCATCTAGGCCGGCTGCGGTGCTTTTGCAAGCCCTGAATTCAGCAGTTTTTTCAGAGCTAAGGGTGACTTTGGTCTGCATGCTCGCGGTGGCCCGTCATGTCTACTTTGTGCTGGAACATCCTGCCCAAACATTGATGCTACGACACCCAAGATGGGAACAGTTTATGAATGTCCGCTGCTTTGTGCTTCGACTACATATTGGCTTATGGTGTGTGTGTGTGTGTGATTGTGTACAAGTGGTCCTGTTTGTTACGCAGTATCTAGCTTAATCGGCCAGGTCTGGGCCATCCGCTTCTGGATGATGAACCATGGTGCAGCAACCCCGAAGAGAACAATCTGTCTATCAAACGGTTCTTGGATTGGTGGCCTCGATCTGGGCAAAATATCTAGAGACCTTCGGAATCAGGCCGTCAAGACCACACGCACAGGACTTAGCTTCTTGTAGCTTGCCTCTAGTGAAATTCAACCTATGCCATGTGCTTCCCAGGCAGGTGGACTGCCCCTGACGGTGCCAAGAAGTTCTCTGGTCTTAAGACAATGAAGGAAACCCAGCTCCAGCCTCAGCCAAAGCAATCCTCACAAATACCAGACCAAACCCCAAACCCAAACTTAGACCACAAACCACGCCCCAGGACCTACACAGTGGGCTTCTGCTCTCGCCTTGCCGATCTGTATGAAGACCGAGGGCTGCCTGTGCCAGACATGAGGCACAAACTACCAGTGGACATGACAAAATCAGATAAGGATCTTTGGTCTCAGCTTCCACTTTCAGATATTTGGTTGGATGCTGGTTTGCACAATGTGTGGAGTTACATCTTGTCCAACAAGCATCTGAACATCCCTGATTCATGGCAAGATGCGATCCACAAATTCGATCGTGAACTCAGCAACCTGGATACTTGGCTTGTGTATAGATGCATAGTCAAGCGTGTCTATCCCTCTCCCTCTCCCTCTCCCTCTCCCTCTCGCTCTCGCTCTCGCNNCTCTCGCTCTCTCTTTCTCTCTCGCTCTCTATCTCTCTTTTTTGTGTCTCTATAATGTGAGCCCGCTTCCCTTACAACAACTTAAGAAACCCAACCCCCCCAACCAAAGGGGACTGGGTCAGTTTGAGGTGGTAGTGAAGAGTGGGGAGAGGGGGGCCGGGAGGGGGAAGGGGTGTTTGGGGGGGAAGGGGGGTGAGAGGGGGGGTCGGGGGGGCCCACCCCACCCATTTTGCACCCCCCTCCTCCAGCCAAGGACGGGCTGATGCTCATGATGCGCGGGTCTGGTGGGGGCAGGTTGCTTACGCTCGTCGAGTTGCGGGTTTAGGAGCGGTTTACGGTTCAAGCTCGTTTAGGGTTTAAGGGTTTAGGGTTTGAGGTTTAGGGGTTTATGGGTTCAGGGTTTGAGGTTTAGGGGGGGAGGGGGAGGGGAGGGAGAGGGCGAGAGGGGAGAGAGGGGAGAGGGGAGAAGGGAGAGGGAGGGGAGAGGGGAGAGGGAGAGGGAGAGGGAGAGGGAGAGGGAGAGGGAGAGGGAGAGGGAGAGGGAGAGAGAGACTGGCTCCCCTACGCGGTTCTCCACACCTCTTCCTTGTTTGCTTTTCTTGGCCCTGTGTCTTCTGACCTAAAGCTTTGCACCGACGCCTATCAACCCTAGCTCTACAGTCCTCCCTAAACCCCATGCTGCCTAACTAAGCCCTAGAAGGCACAATGTTACAGTGGTCTGAGTACTTAGTATTATTGACACCACATAGTCCCTATATAGTTAGGCTATACCATGCCCCTAAACCCTAATTACTCTAGATGTTCAGCATAACGCCCTTACAACACCCAATCAAGCCCTATCCTCCTCAGTCCTAAAGAGATTCCGAGGCTGCGTGAACAAGAGATCGCAGCGCAGCGGTTGCTGGAGCAGCAGCAACAACAGCAGCAAAGGCAGCCTCTCGGCTTCCCCAGCCCCCAAGCCCGAACCGAAAATCGACCCTTGGGCGTGCCATCGAACATGAACTGTTTGAGAAGGTGCATTGTGCAATTTTGGTTGGAAGAGGGGAAACAACTTGCAAGAGTCGCTGGGGCCCCACGAGCTGTACGGACCAGAGCTTCGTAAAGGCAAAGCCCCAAAATAGAACCTAATACAAGTTCCAGGATCTATAGGGTTCCGGGTACATGTCCTATCCACCGGTTAGGCTTCAATCGTTCATGCTTATTTCGGCTGTTGAGTCCCTACCTAAAAAGTTCAGAGCTTGTCCAGACACAAGTCTGTTAGGCCATATCAAGCTTCAGAGTATATGATGCATAACCCTAGGGCTCCAGACACCTAAATAATGGGCTACTGGGCTATGCAATATATGGCTAGTAACCTAATATTTAGGTAGCTGGGGCCCTAGGGTAACCTCGGTTCAACCTTATTGCAGCCGTCGGAGTTGCCAGTTGCCTGTCGCGTGCTGGGTTTGGGGTCGTGGTTTCGACTGAGGCGGCAGCAGCGCCAGCAGCAACAGCAACAGCAGCAGCAACAGCAGCAGCAACGTCAAAGCTGCCGGGCTGCAAGAGAAAGCCCCAGGATCCGCGTGCCTGATTGTTGATCCTTTGGCCTTAGAGGGGTTTCGTTTAGGTTCTCTTTGGCGTCAAAGTTTTTTCATGTGCACATAAAAAAGCTATATATATATATATATATACATATTATACCATATTTGCACGTGGACCGTTAAGGCAGGCCGAAGCGATGGTTTACTGGGTCCGAAAAGCTGCTTCGGGTCCTGGAAATCTTGAGCTCCTGCAAGGACTGCATTTACCCTCAGCCCTAAACCCTAAACCCTATAACCTCGAAGCCCAAAACCCTAAACCCGAATCCTACACCCACAAGTTTTGGGTTGAGTGTTCGAAGGTAAGTTTACGTACCAGAACTCTGAACTTGGGGCCGACCGCAAGCCAGCGAAATCATCCACCGTTGCTTCGCGGTACTATGTTCGTCCAACCCTTCTCAACCACCCTGCATTGTAAAAAAGCTTTATATAGCTAGAATCGTTAGTGTGAAACAACCTCGACTCAATTCCGGGAGCATTCAACCCGCACAGCCTGCCACTACAACCCTTCATCTTGCCACCTAAGCCCTCCAAGCCCCATTCAACCCTAAACCCTAAACTTGCTAACCCCCATGCCTCAGATAAGCCTCCTTGCGAGGTGCTGCCGGGGCTGAGAAGTGACTTGGTATCGGAGTTAGGATCAGGTCTTGTGCAAAGTTGTGCGATAATATACCTTTCTTTACTGTTAGTTTCTGGTTCCCATAAAATAAATAGGCCGAAAAGTATAAACTTGTTCCCACTGGGTTACTGAACAGCCTAGGGCAAGGCTTAATTAGACGGTTTGGTGACGTTAAAGACTTCTTTTTGAGGGATTCTAGGCCTGGGGATGATGGGGTGTTAGGGCCGTGGGTTTAGGAGTTTAGGCTGCATGCTTTGACGGTTTAGGGATTAGGGTTTAGGGCATGGGGGTTCTGTGGGCTGTGAGATTCATTGAGATGCTTTTGTCTCTGCCTGGGGATTGGGCTCCCGGAAGCTTTCTACCAACCCCCAGGCCATTTGGGTTTAGGGTTTAGGGTTTAGGGTTTAGGGTTTAGGGCTTAGGGTTTAGGGTTTAGGGTTTAGGGGCTAGGAGCCCGATATCTAAGCCTCACATCAGCCTGGAAAAAATGTTCTTCAACTTACATCCAGCCATGCACCCGCCACACTAAGCCGTTGATTCGGTCATGCTGCTTAAAGCTTAAAGCCTAGGCCTACGCCCCTAAACCTAGTCAGCAGTGGGTCGCCGATCCCAAAGAAACAACCTAAACCCTAAACCCTAAACCCTAAACCCTAAACCCAGAAAGCCGAAGCAATTCGGTGCAGCAAGAGGCGCCGCTGTCCAACACACGGCTGGCAGTATGTGGCATCTTGGATGCAAGGCGTTTGGGTTTTGAGAGCCTGGCAAAGGGCCCTAAGCCTCAAAGCCTAAAGGGGGTTTAAACCTTATGCCCTAGAGTAAAAGCCAGAAAGTTGGAACATAATTCTCTTCATGCCGTTAAGGTAAAGTAAAGGGAATCCCGGCACTAATCATCCTAAATCGATGTTCCAACTTTCTGGGGTTCACTTTAAAGGGGGTTGAGTGTGCAGGATTGATCTGATCTGCAAAAGGGGAGTCAGACAGGATCGAAGCCAGATCTTGGGCAAGAATGTCCATGCGTGATCAACGTAGCTTCATGTCCAACCGAGCACAATGTGGGAGTTTCAGAAAATCAGGAACAACACTATCAGGAACCCCAAGTAATATGTTCTGCAAAATAAGAACCAAAAGCAGACACCTTTGGTTTTGAGAAATGCCCCCCCCTTGTGCTTACAATAGGTTCTATGTAAACCGTCCTGGTAGAAGACCATACACGACGAGACCTGTCATGGCACCATGTTTGATACCCGCCGCAAGACCCTCAAAACCGCAAGCAAAGAATTGCGTGCCAGGCAAGCAAGCTTTAGCTGGTGAGTTGGGGATCAGACTTCAGTTCGATTGGAATGTATTTCAGGTAATATTACCGCTCTGGATGCTAGGTTTACGAGACAGTGTTAAACGGTGAGGGAGAGGCGCAATGCAGACATGCAGCTCCAAAGGCCCAGCTTGGCTGTGTGTATTCGTTTTGGGTGTTGTTTAGGGCTTAGGGTTTAGCTTTAGGGCCAAGTTTAGGGTTTAGAACTGAGAGTTTAGTGCTTAGGGTCAGGTATGCTCACTGGCCTTTGGATGCAAGCCCCTCAGCACGCAAAGGCTCCCTTCCTGACGATCGTGTTTAGCCCGAGGCCTTGAACCCCATGGCCTCAAAGCTCGGCTCATCATAAACATAGTGAAACCCTTAACCCGAAGCCCCCAACACCTAAGGCCCACCCTCGAGCAACGAGTCTTGGGCTGTGGCAACCAACCCCAAGCTTCTCCCCCAAACCCCAACCAACCCGGACCCTAAAACCCTAAACCCAAAGCCCTAAACCCTAAGCCCTAAACCCGAAACCCTAAACCCCAAGCCCTAAGCCCTAACCCTAAGCCCTGAACCCCAAGCCCTAAGCCGTTTTCCGTCATGGCTCAGGATCCTAAGGGCCAAGTCCAAGGCCCGTTTCAGCTGCAGGAGATGCCTCCCGGACGGATTGTTGAAGGATAGTTCACTCAACTAAGGTCCGTTTTTAGGATCCTTTTTTGTAAGGTTTAGGGTTTAGGGTTGAAGGATAGTTCACTAAATTAAGGTAGGGGCCTTCATAATTAGAATGGAGTTTTGGGGGCTCCTTATTATGAGTATAGTATAATATACCCCCACACCCCAATTCTTGTTACTAAGGCCCCTGCATTGGGGTCCCTTTTTAGGATCCTGTTTATTAGGTTTAGGATCGCTAAATCAGGGTCCCTTTCTGGGTCCTTTGTATTAGGGTGCCATACTATTTTGGGGGACCCTAAACCCTAAACCCTAAACCCTAAACCCTAAAAGACGGGACCCTGATTCAGAGAACTAGCCTTTGAGGGTCCCACCATGGATCTGGCAAAGCTTCCCAGAAGGGTGTTTGTTATGCCTTTCTATAAAGGGTTGAGGGTTTAGGCTTCAGGATCAAGGGCGCTAGAAGGGTGCTATAGGAGTTTGGCCTCTAGGGCTTTCGGGTTCAGGGCTTTTGTGCTCTTGGGATGTTGGGCATTAGCTCTTGAGAGCTTCCGGGCGTCCGTGAGAAGGATTCTTGGCAAATTAAGGGGTCTGGGAGTTTAGCCCTCAGCCCTAAACCCTAAGGCTCTCTATCTCTGGGGTTTCCTGTTCCGGGCTCATGGTTTCGGGACATCGGGGCTTCCTTGCTTCGAGCCTTTGAGAGCTCCGTACTGAAGCTTGAAGTCTGAATCACTCACGGGCGTGCAGGCACGCGCAGTTGTAGATAACAGAGCGATTCTGCGCCGACCAAAACAGCAAAGATGTATATGCTTGCATGTACGCATATACACATGTGGACAGCCATCCATCCATGCAGCCAGGCAGGCAGGCAATACTAGTACTGGTTCCATCGTGTAATTGTACAAGACTACCTATACTACGGCCCGTGAGATGCTTGAAGTCATCATGCGCTCAGGTCCTTAGTGTAGGGAAGAAGGGCTTGGCCCTCCTAATATAGGGATCTGAACATGAATGTTAGGAATTGCTTCATGTTGTGAATTTGGTATGGTATGCACCACTCCCCAACACACGTTGTAATCCTTAAAGTGCATATACCTGCAGATTTCGGTGTCAGGCTTCAGTGCTTAGGTCGGGGATTAGGGATTAGAAATTCAGTTTTTTTCTGCGATGATTCTGCCAGTTGTGCATCGGTGGTGCAGTTTGGGTGCTTTAAAGAACCTAACTGGGCCTTGGGCTACTTCATATTTTCCCTTACTGGGCTTCAGGTTATCTTGTCTTCTTTACCGAACACTCAAAGCCATTATTCAACCCCTGGCTTGTGGCGCCATCATGCCTTCGCCAAGGCATACCTGGCATCGGATGGGTTTTTTCCAACAAGATCTGCCCATGAGGCAGGCTTTGCTGCTGCTACCGCTCCTGAAACTGAGGGTTAAGGCTTTAGGGTTCAGGGTTCGGGGTTTAGGGCTTATCAGATGTATGGCGAAGTACTGCCTCTATTTTATAGGAGCCTCGACTCAGACTCCCCATGCAATACCACTTTGCTTGCAGTATCTATTTTCTCATGCAAGCAAAGATCAACTCAGAGCGCTGGACTTTTAAGCCCTCTGCTGGGGTAGTAGGTATGTAAGTTATGCTATCGGTCTTTGGTTCGAGCACAGTGACTCCAAAGCAGATTCAGGATGGGTGTTGTTCGTAGTGCAGGTCTGGTTGCGCAACTTACAAGGTGAGTTGAGCAGTTGGCGCGCTATGCTTTGCACCCCTTGTCCAGGACATTTTCAGGTGGGTAGTTAGCCTTATAGGAGCCTTATAGAAGGTCTATATTCCTTATAGAAGCCTTATAGAAGCCCTACATGCCCTAATCTCCCCACCTGTAATTTCCTTTAACCTTGACCATTCCAGCATGAGTTTACTCAAGGCCCCGGGCTTTAAAATTGTTCCGATTCTCATGCAGGGTAAGTGCAAAGGCGAGGGGGAGTTCAAGCGATATGGGGTCCTGGTCCAACGACCTTGCCCTAAGTTCCCCGCCAGAGAGGCACTACCCTGTGCCACACTAAACCCCAAATCCTAAAACCAAAAACCAAAAACCCTAGACCCTGAAGACAGCTAGGTCCTAGAAGCTCAGAGGCCCTGGGAAAAAAAAAACAGACTAGCCTCGTTGCAGATGCGACCCGGATGACAAGTTCGTGCCTCTGAAGGCCAGGCCGAGTGAAGCATCCCACTTCCAGGTAGGTAGGGTTTAGGGATGAGGGTTTTTTCCTGAGAGTTTAGGGCTTTGGGTTTAGGGGTTTAGGGGTTTAGGGATTACGGCTTTTTCCTGAGAGTTTAGGGCTTTGGGTTTAGGGGTTTAGGGGTTTAGGGATTAGGGTTTTTTCCTGAGAGTTTAGGGCTTTGGGTTTAGGGGTTTAGGGGTTTAGGGATTACGGCTTTTTTCCTGAGAGTTTAGGGCTTTGGGTTTAGGGGTTTAGGGGTTTAGGGATTACGGCTTTTTCCTGAGAGTTTAGGGCTTTGGGTTTAGGGGTTTAGGGATTAGGGTTTTTTTCCTGAGAGTTTAGGGCTTTGGGTTTAGGGGTTTAGGGGTTTAGGGATTACGGCTTTTTCCTGAGAGTTTAGGGCTTTGGGTTTAGGGGTTTAGGGGTTTAGGGATTAGGGTTTAGGGTGGCTTTGACTTCGTAGCATTTCCTACGTCTACCAATCAGCCCGGTGTTCTGCAATGGTGCTACCATCAGAAGGGCTGCTAACTGAGCCCCTTGAACAGAGCCAGTCGGCGCTGAAGCTGTAGGATCCGGAGTGAATCCTAAACTTGAAGGCTTGACCCTAAACCCTAAACCC
>CAJNDV010031214.1:443-35053 GCA_905221635.1 Symbiodinium sp. CCMP2456 | reverse complement strand
TTAGGGTTTGGGCCTTAGGGTTTGGGCTTTAGGGTTTAGGGCTTAGGGTTTATTCTCAGAGAGACCCGTCGCATTCTTACTTCTGGAATTTGCAAGAGAGGCAGAAGCCCTATTCAAACAAACCGGAGAGGTATATCTGTATGCTATCTCGAGGAATATTCCAAGCCCGGTCATCGATGAAAAAGTTAAGCAGAATTAGTTGGGGTGCTTTTTGCAGGATGCATCAGCTCGGTCCCTCAAGGTTGTACCCGTGTACGTAGTGTACGGGCATGCTGGGGGTACTGTGTGTGATGACACCCCGAAGCTCGGAAACCATGCGCTCTAAACAACACACCAATTGGTTGCAACCATGGCGGATAATATGCCCTAAACCCTAAACCTTAAATTTAGAAGGCCCAAAAGCGCGTGTATGTTTGGAGTCCTGGTCTTCACCTCACCAGTCTTTAATCAAGACCCCAACCGATAGACCATACTGGTCCTGAACCCCTTGTTCCCTAAACCCCCTAAACCGTACTGTGGGGGCCTTAATAATTAGAATAGGGTTTTGAGGTATATTATACCTTCATCTTAATAGCTTTAAGGAGCTATAGTTATGATACAAACCCCCAAAATAGTATAGGTAATTGTTTACGCCCCTATATTACACCCCTGCCCAGGAACTCTTCCCAACGCCACTGGTGCCTTTTGAGAGCTACCCACGGTCGCTTGCCTTCAGGGAACCTGTTGGGGCCCATGTATGGAACATGTACTTGTTGAGTTATGGGACTTGGTAACTGCAGGGTTATACACTTTCTTACAGGGTTATACACTTTCTTATCATAAGCCCAAAATAGGGTACTTACAACCGTACTCAACCTCCTTGTCCTTTCTAGACCGATGCTCTCAGCGCCTTTGGCTAGCTCCGTCGTTTTCAAGATCTGAGCGTATGGGTCTTTGCTCAACAGCTGAAGGGTAGAAAAGAAGTTCGTTACACTGCCTGCGGAGCGCCTACTGTAGCAAAAAGGTACTAAATAACTATCAATACTCTCCGGAGGTTCCTTCGATTATTACAACTACAATTATAGTAGAGTATAATACGCAGCAAAACCCTATCCCGATGATTAAGGCCCCTATAATAGTAGGATGTCGTATCGCAATTGTTCCTTTCCGCTTCTTGAGACCCTTTGTCACACAGTTTGGAGTTTCAGGTTTGGGTGGCAGTGCTTTGGGTCGCAGGCCTCAGGCCCAAAGGGGTTCTTGGGGTTCCTCTAAAGGAGTTCTTCAGGTACTGTTCTGGGTGATACTTCCCCGGATCATAGTAAGGAATCCTGATATAGAGACTCTACACCGTACTAGTACTTTATAGGTACTTTTGAAATCTTTGGGAGGGTATATGAACTGCCACTCTGGTCATCGTTAGCTCTCGTGTCTGCGGTGTAGCTGTCACCGGTTGTTGGTGACTCCTACTACCGCTGCCACTGTTCCAAAATGTCATACAGGTGAGGACTCAGTCGGGACAAACCCTAAACCCTAAACCCTAAACCCCTAAACCCGAAACCCCTAAACCCTAAATCCTGAACCCTAAGCCCTAAACCCTTTGAATCCTCGGGGTGTGAGCCTAGTCTTGAGTTCAGGCTTTAGGATTAAGAGCTTCACTGAGGAGGTTGAGTCATGTCACTGTTTATGGCTTAAGTATGTTGAGGTGACCGGGCCATATGAGCATTCTTGACCTATAGAAACGAGTAAAATAAGGCCTGCATGGGGCATGTGATGTCTATTTCTTTAGCGTTCTCGATCTGGAACCCGGCCGAAGCAAAACTCCTAGAAGTTCCTGTAACGGCCTGAAGGTTGAGGGTTTAAGGTTTAGGGTTTAGGGGGGTCTAAACGGTTTAAGGTTTAGGGTCTAGAATCTACATGGGAGTTTCCGAAAATAGGGGACCCTAATATAGTACCCTAAATAATAGGATCCTTATTATAAGGGCCCCAAAATAAGGTACCCCAAATTTTCGGAAAGCCCCACATGGCTGATGGCGCAAGGAACTTCGCCTTCCTGGTTGGCTTCGGTGGTATTGTTCGGGCCTCCTAAAACCCCGAAGCCCTAAACCTTCGCCGAGTCCTATGACTCCATAGAGAGGCTTACATAACTTCTATTAAGCTAGGAGTTTTCAGATGTTTTGGCACCCCTAGTATAGACCCTAAGCGGCAGCATCCCCCCAACAAAAGTTGAGGGTTGAGGGCTTAGGGTCAGAATCTAGAAGGCTAGTAATGACCAACATCATCCCCCAAGGTTACTTATTTCCTACCTATACCTAGATACCCCCAAAACCCTTCTTGGTCAAACAGAAAAGAGAGCGATCATGAGGCGCATTGCGTCCAACGGCGCTGGGCGCTGAACGCCAAGGGCCCTCGTCGAAGACGGCCTGACTGATTCGTTCACAGACAGCCCAGATGAGCGGGGCGGAAGGAGGTAAATTCTTTACACCTACATGTTCATACATATCACATCTGTATCTATGTATATATATATATAGACACATGTGCATATATATATATATATATATATCGCTGTGCGTGCATATTGCCAAGTATGGTACCTGATACACTAGGCATGACAAACAGAGTGCTGCGATGCTCTTTCACACGCGTCCCATTCAGATGGCTTTTCATTTTGCCGTCGTTCTGACATCTCGGTTTTCTTTTCATTGAGGGCGGTACCTAAACGCCCGCGCGAATTCATTCTGAGGGCCTTACTTATATGGCAGTCATGGATCTTGCCGGAACGAGGATGAGAGAATCAAGTGTGACGGGCGGAAGGAACGTCTTTCACATACATTTTGTCCACGCTTGCCGATCTGCAACCCCGTAGTGTCCAGCTCCCGATGCTGGGTCTCTGTGCACGTTCCCCAGTGTTACCTGCGGCTTAGATATTCAATTGTTCATAGAATCGGGAACTCTTACGCGCCCAGTCCACGGCAAGATCTTGGTGGCCAACTCGCCTACGTGGCGTTCGGTAGACCCCAAGCTTTCATGGGGACTTGAGTTCGCAAGCCACCTGGGATGGTGTCGCCACTTCGTAGACAGGAACAGTCGTGGCAGAAGGAGTAGGAGGAATAAGTAGGAGTAATAGGAGTAGTCGTCGTAGGAGCAGCAGTGGTGGTAGTAGTAGTAGTAATAGTAGTAGTAGTAGTAGTAGTAGTAGTAGTAGCAGCCGCATCAGCAACCGCCGCACTAGCTCAATACGTATTGCCACTCGGCTTCTTCTTCACGGTGCATGACCCCGGATTCTCTCTAGCCACACAGGCACTACATTTGCTTGTTGCTATGCTATGAGCTGTGCTATTACCATCGACAAAGACTATGAATTCTAGGGGAGAACATCTGGCTGGATTTCAGCCAGACATGTTTTTTCATAGGAGCGTGGTACAAAGGCATAGGTTTCAATGTGTATGGTAAGGTACCAGAGTCGTCAGTCGGGCAATTTTTCTTAGGATGCTGACAACTTGGAAAATGGGGACTTTGTTTACCAAGAAGCTTTGCAATTGGGGTTCAGCTTGCACGTGGTCACGTCCGCTCATTTATAGGAAAAGTTGCCGGACACCGTCAGGGTTGCGAACGATGCCCCACCATAAAACTTCTAGAGCCGATCTTGTGGCCTCTGCTACAAGGGGGCGGAAGAGTAAATCGGCTCCGTGGCCTTCTGTGCTGCGGAGTCGAGGAGCAAGACAAGATAGTGACGGGATCCTTTTTTGCATATAGTGATCCCAGAGGGTCCGAGTACGCAAATAGTAAGGTTTTAGGTCCCAAAATCCATACTCTGAATCGTTTTTGGGCCTTGAAACCCTACTATTTGGGTACTTGGACCCTTAGGGAAAAGGTTCTAGAGAACCCTAAAGGACCTAAGCCCCCAAACCCCCCAAAAACCCTAAACCCGACACCCTAAACTCCTAAACCCCTAAACCCTTAGGGGATGTTCGGGACCTGCAGGAAGAGTCTCAGTTGCCTGCCTTCTACCTGGGCAGGGTCTATGTAAAAGTGTGCGCCTTCCTCTGCAGTCGCCCATCCTGGCCCCTAAACCCTGAACCCTAAACCCTAAACCCCTAAATCCTAATTCGGAAACCCTAAACCCTAAACCCTAAACCCTAAACCCTAATTCGGAAATGCAAAGCAGTAGCTCCTCATCTGCACCTCTTCCGCCTCCCGAGTCAAGGGGACCAACCACGCTGAGGGCAAGGCAGGCGATGCTTACACGGCATTTCCCGCAAGAGGCAGATGCGCTCCAGTCTCGGAAACCCACGGTTTAGGGTTTAGGGTTTAGGAATTTCAGGAAGCATGACATGGGAGGTGGGGGTGGGCAGGGAATCGTGCATTCTTGTAGTCCAGATGTAATGCACCTCCACTACACACATTGCGCAAACTTGAACTGCAATTCAACGTACATATATAGGTGTATGTACGGCTCACATACACTAGCCTGACTTCCTACTTCCCGCTGATCCCCCGGTGCTCCAAATCTTCATGGGACAAACCATCCAAAACAAAGCTTCGAGTCGAATTGATGCTGGTTTTGGGGTTACGGATTTAGGGGTTTAGAGAAGGATGAACATTGAACATAGCGATCAATGGACGACCGGACAGCTGGATGTATAGACTGCTAGCTAACGTGGAGGAGTGGCATTATATCTGTAGCTACCCTAAACCCTAAACCCTAAACCCCGTTAGTACTGCAGGTCCATCGAACCACTGGATACGTAGTTGACCCATCTTGGGAAGACCTGAACTTCAACCTGAACGACAAGGGTTTCAGGGTTCAGAGTTTAAATAGGGGTTTAGGGGTTTAGGGGTTTAGGGGTTTAGGCTTGAGGGCTTCAGGGCTTTAGGGGTTTATAGGGGTTTACAGATTTAGGGGGTGTAGGGTTTAGGGTTTAGCATAGGAACCCAAAACCCACTTTTTTTGTAGGTTCTTATTATAAACCCTAATATCGGATTTATAGGGACCCTACAAAAAAGTAGGTTTTGGGTTCTTAAGGTAGCATAAATAAAACCTCACTGAAGAGCAGTCTGCCGGGCGCAGTGTTGCTGCGCACGTCTTCGCATCGCACGCTGCATCGAATAGCTGCGGCTGTCGACTCGAGGGGACGAAGGCCTTAGGCTGTTCAACTTAAAGTAGGTTTGATAAAGGCTTTAGGGTTTAGGGTTAAGGGCTTTAGGGCTTTGGGTTTGGGTTTGAGGCTTTTGGGTTGGCTCAGGAAATGTATGGGCAGGTCTGCTCGTGATTGTTATGTGATGAATCCTGGACCGTGAAGTCATCTTTTGCTCGACCGATGTTGCTCCGTCCCTTGCAATTGGGTCCACGGCTGTTGGCTGTCGGTGACCGGTTGCGCTCAGTAGCCTCGCACGTTGCCAAAGCTGGCGGAGACAGCAGGGGCAACCCTCTAAACCCCAAAGGGATAGGACTACTAAGAGCCTAGACCAAGGACGTTTCCAGTCACTTGTTCAGTTTTCGTGTTTCGGGGTTTCGGCACATCTGGGAAAATGTTTATGGCCAATGTGCCAGTCCAATCCTACTTGTGCTTACTAAGACAGTGAGAGAGAGGACGGAGATAAGATGTCTCTGCGAATCCCGATTGTCATCGAGCCCTATTATCTTCTTGTTGGAGCGGTCCTATGATGTGGTGTTTAATGTGATATAGGGGCCTAAATAATTTCCTATACTCTTTTAAGGGTTCCTTGTTATAATTATAGTAGAATGGGCTCCAAAACCCAATACTCATTATTAAGGCTCCTACAGTGCGCATCTTTCACCGCCTTATCCACGGCTCATATCCCTCCGTCACAGATGGCACAGTGACTCGATGCCCATGCAACCGAATTCAGGAACGAGATTTCCTGCGCTGCACCATTGCACCATGGGATGATCTGAGAATGCGGACAAGCCCTTGGGGCTGCTGTTTTAGAGCTATCTGGGTGCTAGCCGACTTGTACTTGTTGTTGTTGTTGTTGTTGTTGTTGTGGTGTTGTGTATTGTTTGCATACTATTCTTGTTGTTCTTCCCATGAAACTATTTGCACACTATTCTTGTTGTTATTACCATGTGTTTGTGCTTTTCTTGCCAATAGCTTATTTTAGCTTTGATCGCTATTGCTTGTACACTATCAGTGTTGCTGCCATGATTATGATTGTTATTGGTTTTTAGTCTTACAGGTCCTTTTAGGTTTAGGCTGCATTGTTGTATTTGAGTGCAGTTATCATTACTCATGTTGTCAGATGTTGTGTTCTGTTAACGTTGTTACTATTGTTGTTTTTGCTATGCTGTTGCTATTGCTATCGCTATTGTCATTGTCATGTTCAATGTTAATGTTGGCATTGCTATTCTTACAATCAAGTACTATCCTTTTCAATAACATCATTAGTATTGCCATTGTTACTGTTATTGATACGGTTACCGTTACTGGTGTTATTGTCATTGGTGTTATTGTTATGGTTGCGTATTATCGTTAGTTATTACTATTGTGAATATTGCTGTATCATTAATATTCAAAGGTTTCTTTTATTCTGGTCATGGCTATTGCTGCTAATATTTTGGGTAGGCGTCGTAGTGTAGTAGTAGAAGTAGTAGTAGTAGTAGTAGTAGTAGTAGTAGTCGCAGTCGTAGTCGCAGTCGTGGTCGTAGTAGTAGTAGTAGTAGTAGTAGTAGTAGCAGTAGTAGTAGTAGTAGTAGTAGTAGTAGCAGTAGTGGTAGTAGTAGTAGTAGTAGTAGTAGTAGTAGTAATTAGTAGTAGCAGCAGAAGAAGTAGTAGTACAAACATTAAGACTCCAAGTTTCATTTACCATAGCATAGTTACGGTTACGGGTTTTGCATCTAGAACTTTGCACCCTCTAAGTAGACCCTGCATTGGCGTATTCGGGTTTCGATCGAAGTCGCGCCGTAGGTTCTGAACAAGCCTGCATGCTCCAGTTGCCACCAATAAAATCAAGTGAAGTCAAGCATATGCATCCAGTGCCACAAACACCAGATCATCCCGACCGTGAGAGAGGCACCTCCCCGACTGATTTGACCCAGCTTACGGGACGAGCCGGGGGACCAGGGGAGCCACCCGCAACGTGTAGGGTTCAGCTTTAGCAAACCTTCCGGCTTTGGGCTTTAGTATGTAGAGTTGCTTGTTGTGGGTTTGGGGATAAGGAACCCTAAACCCTAAACCCTAAACCTTCAACCCTAAACCCCTAAACCCCAAACCCTAAAAAGCTTCAGCAACAAATGGGGCTCAGGTTCCGGCGCCCAGACTGAACGCCCGAAAGTTGTCGGAGTTGCAGGTCCACTAGGGCTTAAGATTGACACGGCTCAGCCGGGCAGCGTTCGTAGCACCAGATTCCCGTTGCCTTGAACCCCAAAAAGCTATTGCGCTAGCCCTAAACCCTAAGCCCTCATGAAGAACGACCAGCAATCTGCAGTTGAGGGGGTTAGTACCTTAAGAACCCAAAGCCTACTTTTTTGTAGGGTCCCTATAAATCCCATATTAGAGTTTATAATAAGAACCTACAAAAAAGTGGGTTTTGGGTTCTTAAGGTAGGGTTTGGGGTTTATACATACTCGCACGGGGTATGCACCAAGCCATACACGAAATACTTAGGGTCTTGTGGAAGACATCGGACATAAACCACAAACGCACGACAAGCTGTAACCGTCTTTGGGTGTGGGTTCAGGTTGCTGAGCTTTGGGATTACGGCAAAGGGGAAGCGATTTGGCGATTTAGGTGTGGGAGTGTAACCGATTGGGTTTCGATTTTGGACTGAAGTGCTGATGTAACATTGGTTGAGGTTTCGAGTATGGGTCAAAGGTGCAAGAACGGTTGTGGTGTTCATAACAGCTAGCTACTTTCGGTCTGGGGGTTCGCGAACATGAACCTTGGAATCCTAAAACAAGCCTCACAAAGCCCGTGTAGAACACGAAACCCCTTATAGACTCCCTCCAGCTTGTAAGCCCTAAGCAACTAGACTTGAAGCCTAAACCGTAAGCCATCCTAAACGCTAAACCATCCTAAACCCTAAACCCTCAACCCAAAGCCATCCTAAACCCTAAACCCTAAACCCAAAGCCATCCTAAACCCTAAACCCTAAACCCAAAGCCATCCGAAACCCTAAACCCTAAACCCTAAACCCTAAACAGACAAAAAAAAAGGACCATCTGGGCCCCAGATCCTGGTCTCAGTCAGACGCCTCTCGTTCTCGCCACAGAGGCATGCGAGGACCAGAGAGTTCCTTCGGGAAGAAGACCACCTGGGTGTAGGGTTTAGGGCTTAGGGGTCCTAAACCCTAAAACCCTAAGGCTCCCTAAACCCTAAACCCTAAACCCTAAACCCTAAACCCCTAAGAGTTTAGGGACTTTAGGGACTTACCCGAAGCATTCGTTCATATAGACAGATAGATCCATGGACAGGTGGGACTACTAGCAAGTAGCCACACGCATCCCTAAACCCCTAAACCCCTAAACCCCTAAACCCCTAAACTCCTATAAACCCTAAACCCTAAACCCGTTCACTTGTGTCCTCCTTCCTCTGCAGATCAGCCCTGGGTTGCTGCTCTGGAAGTGGGCGTCGCGGTAGGATGTGTAGGAGGTTCCAGGTTTGGTGACGTAATATAAAGGTTTTAATACTAATCTATACTATTTTGGGGTTTCCTTATTATAAACAATTATGGTACAATCATAATCTACCCCGAAATAGTACAGGTAATTATTAAGGCCCTTACGGTATTGGAGTTGCGGTCACAGCTCCACCCCCGCACTGTGGGTTCTTGAAGGCGTGGGAAGCGTCCCGTTTTGACATCCTAGCCAGAGGCTCCTTAGTAGTTCCTTTTTGGGAATACCTCATAGAGTCCTAAATATGAGCCACAAAAAGGAACAACTATGGAGCCTATGGGTAGCTATAAGGTTTCGCAGCTACGGAGATGAGTCGGGTCTTCTTTCCTAGACCTCTTCCTGATCCCTCGATGCCGTAGTCTTTGCTTTTGGCCCGGCATCCCCTCTACCAGCCGATGCGGCTGAGGGTGTAGGGATAAGCCAATTTGCCATTCGTGCTGGGATTTCGGTGATCCTCATCGCCATGATTGCTGTGCATAGTCTTATGTTGTCGTCTTGCCAGTGAGCGCCAAAGTGATCAGTATTTTCACCACCATGCCGCACTAAACCCTAAACCCTGAACTACTCGTCGTGTGCTTGTCTGGACCATGTACGTCCTGAAGCCCACAGCCACGAAAGCAGCTGACGGTGGTTCCTGTTGAGGTGCCAAACGAGCAATATATTAGTTTATGTAGCAGCCTGGGGACCTCCTACGGAAATTTTGTGCAGCTGATGGTTTGGGGTTTAAGGGTTCAGGGTTTGGGATTCAGGGGTTCAGGCTTAAGGGTTTAATTTAAGGTTTGTGATGTTGCACCCAGATACCTTGTCCAAGAGCCACTGGCCTGTAGCCCTGGGTTGGCATGCTCCTGCACTTCCAAGTCCGGTGTGGTTTGGCCTGCTTCGCGGCTTTAAGGTCTCATAAACAGGTGCCTGAGTTCCTTTGGTGTCAGCAGAAGGATTCCTTTAATGGTACTAAAATGAGTCTCTATGATCGAGGTTTAGGCTATTGCGGAACGAACTTCAGTAGCTCAGAGAAAACCCCGAAAGCCAAGAGGGCCTCCCTAGGAAGAGGGATGCCGACAAGAGCGTCACGCAGGTCTCCTTCATGAGCAGCTCTTTTCTGAAGTCTCTGGACCATACCGGGGCACTCCTGCTGCTGCTATATACTGGTAAGCCTACTGCTCCTGCCCCTGCCTCTGCTCCTGCCCTGCCCTGCTCCTAAGGCTACAACCACGACTACCACCACGACTACTCCTTCTACTGCTGCTTTTACTGCTCCTGTTACTGCTACTGCTACTGTTGCTGCTGCTTGCTGCTGCTGCTACTGCGACTCCTGCTACTACTGCTACTGCTATTGCTACTTCTTCTTCTTCTACTGCTGCTGCTGCCGTTGCTGTTGTTCCTGCTGTTGCTGCTACTGCTATTGCTACTAGCGCCACTGCCGATACCTGAATAAGTGCTCCAAGTGCTCCAGGCTACGTCGACATACCGGAGGAAAAATCACAGTCTGGGAAGGTTTAAGACATCATGTCTCTGTCGTCTCGTGCAGCAACGGTACACACGAAACATGATTCAAGGAAAGGTCTTCTCGATTCAGGGCTCGGGGTGTGCAGCTTCTAAAACCAACGGGTGCAACGATTACTCTCTCTCTTCGAGCCTCCGCGGTCACTGCTTCGATCACGCGTGACCGTTCTAGAGACTTGGGAAAAGACATAGCATCTCGGAGGAGCAAGATGAATCGTTTTTTGTTTAGTTGCCGCACGGTACCGTGCTGTGGGGCATTATAGTGCTCGCATTCAGCACCTTCAGCTGACACTCACAGAACCTAGACCTCTGATTGAGAAAGGCCCATCTCTGAAGAGAAGTGGAAGACATGTTCCCTCTCGAAGAGTCCGCTTGCTCTTTTCCATCAGTGGTCGAGATTAAGCCGTTGCATCTTCACGTGCCAGGTGTTTTGGAAGCATGTACACACAGTCCGAACAGAGCGTGCCTCCCCTCAGATGGACCCAGGCTGATGACGAGCAGGTAAATCGTGCAAGCACAGCTAAGAAGTTTTAATGAGAAGATCTTGTGGAATAGCGATAATAGTTGCACCAATCAGGAACGTGATGACTAGCTATCGTTTGCCAATCGTTTGCGTTCTTCCAACTTACGGCTGTCGCTCTCTGTTTGTCTGATCAGGAGATTTTTATTCATGGGCCATCAGCATGCGGAACTTGCGGTTAGAACTGTCAGGAGCCATCACAAGCACGTGAAGCGTATAAGAGTAGCATGCCACTGTTCTTTGGGCCATCGCCTAGCATCCTCCGAGTTTAGGTAGCCGCTGGCGCGTAGTACTCGGGATCAATGGCGCACGCAGTACACGCACAGAAGTTTACAGAATGGAGTGTTGAAGCCTACCCCGTCGTGAGGTTCCTATATTTTAAGCCAAAGCCTTATAAACATGTGTGTATATGTATAGAGATACATTTACAGATTGATTTTTCATTCACTTAGCTTAGTATTTGAATAAACGCAAATTTGTACATGTACATGTACATGCACATATACATGAACATATACATACATACTCACAGACAGACAGCCAGGCAGACAAACAGACTGTCATCACGCGGCTGTACATTCATATCCTAAACCCTAAGCTCTTACCCCTCAACCTTGAGAATTTCGTAGTTGAAAACGCGCAGGCACCACACATACACAGAACTCTTGCTCGTCCGTGGGATCCTCGGGGGAGATTTGGCAATGTGGGCACGTGCTGGGGCTCCAAGGCGTATGCGTTTTCCGGAGCGACTGGGACCCAAATCTTTCCCACGAGACGGTTTAGGGTTTAGGGTTTAGGGTTTAGGGTTGAGTCTAGGCTCTTGTGTGAATAAGCCTCATTAGAGTCTATATGGGTTTGTATATGGGTTTAAAGTGGTTTACAATACGCTTTCTACAGGGCTTTCATGAGGCTTTATCGTGAATTGGCTTTGAGGGTTTGGGAACTTAGTCTGTTTGTATCCTCCAGCCCACTAAGCCTAAGCCCCAATCTCTAACACCTCAGCAAGTAAGCCCGAAACCCTAAACCCTACCTTAAGCCCTTAGAAACCTACCGTTTTACGGACTCATATAAAGAGATCATAGTAAGGAACCCTAAAAAGGTAAGTTATTTGGGTCCAGGTAAACCCTAAACCCTAAAACCTGGATCCCCTGGGGTCGATAGCGAGCTCGTAAACATTCTTGTTCCTTAAGGCATGGGTGACAAGTGCTGCGTTCGGGACGCCGTTCCTCTTCATGTCGTCATATACAAAGGAATACAAGCTTGCTGTATCGAGCATCTCCCCTCTGGCATCGAGACAGGTATGCATGCAGAACTGCGCGACCCTTCGGACAACTGCGAACGGAATCCTGACATGAACCTTATACTGCATCTATTCAGAGCATGTCCGTGGTGCCAAAGACGCGGAGGAAGACAGATCAGCGCAGCTACCGACGGAAGTGTCACATGCTTGAAATCTTCAACTCCAACTCAATCTCAATCCGGTTTTGGAGTTTAGGATCTTGTATATTTTGGGGCCCTAACCTAAACCCTGGATCCTCTCGTGGTTTCGGGTATCAGAACTCAGGGTGTTTGGTGTTGCAGGGTCCTGGTACAACTTGGCAGTTTTTTTCCGCCTCCTCCGCACCCCGCTTTCCTGAAGAAGACGGGCCGAAGCGGTATGGCAGCAGCGCGGGAGCATCTGGGGCCTTGCAGCTTGGAGCTACCATGACATAAGAGAGCACGCGAGAGAGAGAGCGAGAGATGGATAGATGAATAGGTAGATCGGGAGATAGATAGACAGGTAGATAGGTAGGTAGATGTAGATAGACAGACAGATAGAGGGATAGAGACACAGTTTTAGTTACAGAGATACAGAAGTAGATGTCTGCACAGATATGTATATGTATGTGTACATGAATAGGTCTGTATATGTAATTACACACATATATATATATATATATACACATACATACGCAGATAGATGCGTGATCTATTATACAGACATATAAATAGATGCATTTTTGGATAGAGACATGGAGTTGGACAGAGATGTAGAGGTTCAGGTGTAGAGTCAGACAGGCCGGGGTAACGGACAGCCCCAGGTACTGACTGATATCTCCTAGTGCTGGCAGCTAGGCACGGTTTAGGGTTTAATTGGGGTTTAGGGTATGCGCCAGTAATGACCCAAGTGTGTGCAAACTGCACGAATCATGATCTGACTTGGTTTTTGAAGCTTCTGGAACATCATATTCGGCTAAGAGGGAAACACTGCGCTGTAGATGCTCAAGGATGTTTCCAATTTTCGGCTTGTTGCCTCCTTGGGGAAGATTGGTGGGTGTGTGTGTGTGTGTGTGTGTGTGTGTGTCAGAGGTGTTATACCGGGCGTACCAGCAATCGAAAGCCCGCTTCCTACTTTGGAAAAACCTTTCTGATTCCTCCACTCTTACTTCAGTTTACAGTCACCCCATATTAGCGACAGACGGCACGGCCATATAGGGGCGTGATAAGCTAGCAATCCTGAATCTCAGGGTTACACTGCCTACCACAACAACAACCTAAACCCGAAACCCCAGGCCCTACTAGTACGGCCGTTTCGGTTTGAGCCCCTCCTGCCTGGCATCTAGGTTGCGACTTTGGTTCGGTCTCAGGGCATACAGGGCACACCGATCCAGACCCTACCTGGGCCCTTAACTCTCTCTTTGGGTTTAGGGTTTAGGGTTTAGGGTTTATGACTCATGTAAATATCGAGGTTGTAGGCCCGAAACGGTGAGTTCCGCAAGGGTCTGGCAAACCCTAAGATCCAGAGGCCAAGATTCCTGCTACTACCTACCCTGACATGTCGGATTTGCCTCCGAAGGTCAGCAGATTGCTCCCTCCTCACATTTTGACTCGGACTGGCCATGCAGTCGGGTCCCTGAGGTATTTTGTTTAGGGGAGATAGCTCCCCGGTCAGACCCAGTTTGATATGACACCGGGCCCCGCCGTGGGGCCAACGGCGCCACACTTGCACAAGCAAGTTTTGAACACTGCAATAATCCGGGGGGTTTTCCTCGAGTTCAGGTGCCGCCTGAATGTGAGAGACCCCCCCCCCCTCGCGGGCATGGAAGAGGCTCCCTGAGTAAATCACCAAGTGGTCGGTGCGGCGACTGCTGCGTGCCCGGGGTCCGCGGAGGCCCTCCCAAGAAGCTAGAAGGTTTAGAGTTTAGGGTTTTAGGGTTAAGGGTTTAGGGTTTAGGGTTGAGGATACGAAACCCGGAGGATGCTAGAAGCATCATTAGACTTAGCAACTGGTGTTTATACATAAGGTATCTCTACTTAACTTCCAGTTACTTGCACACCTAGTCAGAGTGCTTACATACAAAGTCCTAGCTCTACAAGCCTACGGAATCCTTGTAAGAAGCCTTGCAACAAAAATGCAAAACACCATAAGACTCATCGAAGCACTATAGAAGCCCTGCAAAATCCCAAACAAAAACCATCGAATCCTTATTATAATAATTATGGATACCCTACAAAACCCTAGGCGAAGAAAGGCAAGCCCAAGGCTCGTCTCAGGACTTGAGACGTGAGACAAACCTCAGGCAAAAAAGCTGACTCTCTTAGGGGTTTAGGGGTTTCGCGGTTTAGGGGCTTAGGGCTTTAGGGGCTTTGGGTTTGGGGGTTTAGGGGTTTAGGGTTTAGGGTTTAGGGGTTGAGGGGTTGAGGGGCTGAGGGGTTTAGGCATGAAGCCCCCCTTTGGGAGATCGGAGTTTCGGGGATTTTTGGGGTTAGAGGTGTGGGGTTTAGGAGTTTTGGGGGTTTAGGGGTTAGGAAACCCAAAGATTGAATACGAGATGGTTCGGCTAACCCTAAACCCTAAACCCTAAACCCTAAACCGCAAAACGGTGCCTACGAGTGCCCTGCCCAAGCAGCAGCCGAAGCTCGTACCACTGCGCGAAAATTCCTCGGTGGAAGCATTGGAGGGCTTTCAAACTCTCGGAACCATCTTCCGATCCTTCCAAATACCCTAAACCCTAAACCCCTAAACCCTAAACCCTAAACCCTAAACCCTTACACCCTAAACCCTAGACCCGAAACCCTAAACCCTAAACCCCTAAACCCCTAAACCCTCCGGTATTGGTCTTCTCCGTCACCCCTTCCACTTGTGGCTCCTGAAGCGCACCTGTTCCGAATACTGTGGCACTGACTACCACCACGAATTAGGCGCATAACGCATAGAATGAGCAGTAGCACCAAGCCAAGCAAGGACCAACAACCCATGTGAAGTTAGGGTTGAGGGCCAAATAGGGTTTAGGGTTTAGGGTTTAGGGTTTAGGGTTTAGGGTTTAGGGTTGAGGGCCAAATAGGTTGGGGGGTTTCGGCTCAAGAGCATTTTCTCGACAAGCAAGATATTCTCAAGCCATCATTGTCTAGATCTGTCACCCCCAAAAATCCGACAGCCCTTGATGCCAATGCTCGTGGAGCCTGAAACTAAACCCTAAATCCTAAACCCTAAAAAGTCCATTCCAAGTTGAGGCAGTCCTCGGGCTTTGCGGTCAACAGCCTACCCATAAGTGCCATCTGCATTTGATTGAAACCCCAACTCTGAAAGCCAAACCCCTTGTGGAACCTCTCAGAAGCCTCATAGAACCCTAGCGGCCTAGCGGAATCCTATGCATGTATGGCCTTATAGAACCCGAATAGACCAAACCATGTCGGCCAAGGCCTAGAACCCAACACCCTAAACCCTAAACATCCCTAAACCCTAAACCCCATAAGCCCTTAACCCGAAACATCCCTAAACCCTAAACCCCTAAACCCTATGAGCCCTAAACCCTGAACCCTAGAACCCCATCGCTCTGATGGTTCCGGCAAGCGCTGTTGGACAGAGCTGTTTGGCTGAGCCACTGCGCGCATGAGATGTGCAGTCTTTCCCTATTCAGCGAGGCCCCCGGAAGGCTTAGCGCTCACCTCTGAACCCTAACTACCCTAGCTTTTTGGGGTTCCTTGTTATGATTTCCTTCCATGAGTCCTTAAAGGGGAGGTGGCTTAGGGTCCAGGCATGGTTTTAGGGTTCAGTGAAGCCCCCAAAGGGCTCCGAGTAGGTCTTGCTTCTACACTTCTAATGCTTATGGTCTCGGCCCTTGCCACGAACAGCCTAGAGTCGGACCTCAATCAGCATCGCCGCGTATCATCTTACATCATCTTGCTACAAGCGGCTTCCTTCCTCTTCCAGGGGCTTCTTGGATGTGTGCAGCCGCAGTAAAGGGGCCTGAACAATCTGCAGTCGCGTTCCTTCGGGCTTCTGATAGTCATTGGGTCTTGGGTGAGTGTATACAGCTTCCTGTAAGTTGCTGATTTGACATCTTGGCTTTGAGTATGGGCATAGGTAGTTCCGGCATCAAACTGCACCGTTTCCGGCGCGTCTCTCGCCAAGCCAGCGCTATGAATCGTAAAATCAATTGCCTGGATCGCGCAATGCTTGAGCTCGACACTGCCGGGACGAAACTCGGCCACAAACCACGAATCCTAAACCCTAAACCCTATAAACCTTAAACCCTACCTAAATCTAATCTTCCAGTCAGAGCTATTTCTGTGCACGCTTCGACGGAGTTGCAGTAGTGGTTTTTTTCTCACCACCTCCGGAGCCCCTTCTGCCATAGTTTGAGGTTCATTGTTTACATTGCTTGGTGTATGGTCAAGGTGCAGCGTTTAGGATTTTGGGGTAGATACAGTTCTAGGGTCCAGACCTTTTGACTTAGGGTTCAGGACTTTGGGGGTTTAGGGTTTCGGATCTTGGTCTTTGGAGTTGAGGGGTGGCTTGCACCGGGATGAAAAGGAAAGGGATTAACAGGGCCTGCATGTTTGCCTTGACTAGCACCTTTTTGGGCTTTTCAGGAAATACAATCCCCATTTCTCGCCTCCTGAATCCGACATCTACCCTCCCAAGCACCAGAACTTTAGCAGTCAAAAGGCATAAGATTTCATACACAACAAGGAATCAAATCCTGCAGATCGAGGAGCATCAGTGTAGTCCTAAGGGTCCATGCTTTCACATTGCGCTTCGGTCTTCCATCACATTTTTATATAGGAACTACTTGATAGGCGAATTGTAGTGGTACTGGAGATACTAGAATACGGTTACCAAGACAACACCCCAAACCCTAAACCCTGAACCCCTAAACCCCTAAACCCCTAAACCCCTAAACTCTAAACCCCAAAACCCAAGACCTCTAAACCTCCAAACCCCTACAAACCCCTAAACTCCCTAAACCCCTAAACCCAAACCCCTAAACCCCTAAATCCCTAAACCCGTAAACGCGTGACGTCACATCAGTCGTCGAGCTCGTCGGCGGTTGGAAGCACCGCCCCAGGGATGATGCAAAGCGCATCTGAGCTCTGCTGCTGGGGGGCGAGGTTGATGTGGCACGGATCGACAGATGATCGAATGTAGAAGCCTTCATTATTAGAATATAGGGTTTTGGGGGTTCCTTGTGATTATTATAGGATATTTTGCCCAAGCCCTATTCTAATTGTTAAGGCCCCTTTTCTAGGGCCGAGCGGCCAGATTGCTTAGAACAGGGTTCTCAGGCATGTTACTCTATGGTCGCATCTGTACTACAAGGGATCATGGCCCTTGTTTTACGTCCAGGATCGGTTACAGCCGCAGGTGTACGAGAAATCTGGGAGCACAGGACACAATGGTTCAAAATAGTGCGGCTCCCATCGTAAGCTGTCATCCCTACGTGAATGCAGTGGTCCGGGATTTATCATATGCCCCTTCTTCCAACTCTGCTTCGCGGCGTAGTATTTCGCAGGAATAGGCTATTTCCATTTTGATATCTGAAGAAGCAGAAAAGAGGCTGTTTGGCTTATAGTCATGGATGAGCATGGTAGCTATCGGAGTTCGCGGAGCTCGAGCTCGTGCAGCACCTTGTGCTTGCCTCCAAGTCGAATAAATTAAGGCAGAGAAGAGAGTACATAGACCCCTTCGTTCACAAGCCTTCCTACCATGCGCTATAAGGGCCACAACTAGTGAAAGCTCGCTGAAGCCGTCATCGCTGTAGCGGGATCATCATCAGGCTCGTATCTGTAGAAGTACGTTACATGTCACAACGTCATGCAATCATGACAGGCAGCAGTAAATTCTATCTACCCAAGACGTTCCGAATTATGGCCCAGTTCAAAACTGAAGTGTACCAAGATATGGTCCAGGAATGTCTTGCAATGGCAGCCTAGACAAAGGCAAGCCCTTTTAACAAAACCTCCGCATATCCTAGCACCGGAATGCTACATTCCTCGGTTCGCGCCGCAGTTTCTCCAGCACTGGCACCACGTCCAGAAGAGTGGGGATGATATCGGACGACCTCGCAGAGTCCAACGTGTATTGGTTTCAAACTCTAAACCCTGGACCCAAAGCCCAAAACCCTAAACCCCAAACTCTTAAAACATAATCCCAACACCGCATCCTAAACCCCAAGCCCAACATCCGGAATCCTAAGCCTTGGGGTTGGGCACTGAAGGTCAGCATTTTCCGTTGAAGTCCACTGTAAAGACAATGAGCCAAAAATAGGGGCATTTTCAATAATTACCTATAAAAACTGTATACTATTTTGGGGGTTCCTTATTTTTCTAAAACCGTAGTATTAAGGCCCCTACATTAGGATTCTGGTTGCGAAGATCCGCAGGGACTGGCGCAGTTTGCTGCGACAGGTTTGTGTTGCACAGTTGGATTTGGGTGCTTTTTAAGGGGTTTGGGTTCAAACGGAAAGATATGGCATGATCTTGGGAGGGTTTAGGATTTGAGGTCTGGCCCTTCAACAGCGTATTTCTTGCAAGGGTTGGTTGAATACAGGTTTTCTAGGAAATTGCTTTCTGAGACTGAATCTCCCGAGAAGTTCGGGGTGTGGTTTTTTTCTGGTAGTTAGGCCCCATATGGGAGTTTCCGATTATTAGGGGTACCTTAGTTTGGGGTCCCTATAAGAAGGATCCTATTATTTAGGGTACTATATTAGGGTCCCCTATGTTCGGGAACCCCCATATTCGAGATTTGTTGAAGTGGCTGTAGAAAGCTGTGGGTTGTCCCAATAACCCCAGATGTTTGATTCAGATCCGGGGCTCCTCATGCCTAAAGCGACGATTCATGGAGACGAAAATGCTGTGCATGCGAGTTGCTCTTCTCGTCCTTCGAGTTTGGTGTTGGAGGGGTCTTGAGGTGCGCGGAAAATCTATAGGCTACCACCTGTATATGCGTATACACACACAGACGTTCAGGCATACATACATGGGGAGTTCTGGTTTTCTGACATCCACCTATGTTGTTGTTTGTGTAGCAGCTAGAGCAATGCATGGGGTTAAACCCCACACGCAAAACTAGCACCAAGCCCTAACAACAATTTGACTTCAACTCGTATCCACAGGCGCACATGGCATGCCCTGTGTACCACACGGCTTGGACAAGGTTGACAGTAATCTGGATTTGCCGGTTTTGCTGTAGGGTTTGCTACATGGTTTGCTGTAGGGTTTACTGTTGGGTTTTGTTGGGTTCATACACACATATAGTATTAATCAATATGAATGCTTGACAGTTATTTTATGCATAAAAGGATTCCAAAACAGATACTTCAAGGGCAAAGCTTATTACACGGCTTGTTGGGGAGATGGACAAACCGAAACATGCATACGATTTTGATGTTTTATGTGGACTCGCTGACAGTTTCCAAACGTGATGAGTCACATGCCGACACACAAGGACAAACCACACCGAGAAACAGTGGGGCCGAGCAGCCTCCACTGGAGCTATGCGTATTCGCACTACCGTGAGAGACCTTTTATGGAACACAATCCGACTACACTGCTGCAGATGTCTATGTAAACCAATGATGACAACAGCAATTATCATGGTAGTAAGAAGCACGAGTCCCGATCAGTCAGCAGTATTATATTACTTATAAACTTTACTTGTATTTTACTTCTACGCATGCATGCATGTATGTGCGCACTCGCACACAAACGCAAAGATACATACACCTTGCCGGTGCGCATTCGTGCGCTTGTGAAATAGCTAACTACGCGAGACGGCATGTCATGGTGTCAGGTAGCAATAAACAGTGTCCTCGTCGAGCCTGTATCTCGCGCTTTGTCCGCAGGGTACACGACTCGAGCGCTGTCCGCACAGCTGAGGGCATGAGCCTGAGAAAACCTGGGCACGGCATTACCAAGCGTCTCGCGGATTGATGACATGGGCGATTTAAGGCTTTGTAGGGAACGATGTCATTACGATTTGATTTTGGGGGTGACTTGTTTGCAAGGAGTGCAGTGCAGCAGGTGTAAGCGCAACGGTTTTCTCAACGGGAGCCTCATGGTACCGACTTTTCCAACATACAAGGAAGATGCTGCTATCCCAATCTGTGAGCCGTGCGATTCCTTTCATCATGGCTGGCCTTAGCATGGCTTCGGGATGTTTCCACAGTGATACCTGTGAATACAACAAACCTGGAAGCTGTTTACTGTTTACCGTTTACCCTATGTCTTCAATCCTTATTCCAAGTCGGGTGCATCGTGTCTTGAGGTCAGGGTGTTCGGCTGTTACCAGCAGACTAACCACCTTAAACCCATCCCTTGCTCTTGCCCTTTCTTTGGATTCCTTTTTCACTCATACCGACATAGATCCTTGCTTTCCTTTCACGGCCCATAGAAGTCTGCATTCTGTTGCCTCTGCTTGCTGCTGTATCACTAGTAGTGTTTACTGCAACAGCCACCAAGAGAGAAAAGAACGAGAAGCCCCCCTAAACCCTAAACCCTAAACCCTAAACCCTAAACCCTGAACCCTAAAGCCTAACCCCGGCTCAGGACTCCTTGGATACAGTACGGCCGGTTCGCCGCATCGGCCCGCCGCCGCTGCCGGCGCGCGGAATCGGGAGAAGCAGGGGGAGAGCTCGAAGCCGGGCTTAGTTCACATCCTATACACCAGGACCCTTCCAGTGCCCCTGAACAGAGCCCTTAGGGTCTGTCATGGTGGGTATTTAGGGTACAGTAGAGGCTAGTTGCAGGGTCTAAGAGCCTCAAGACGCAATAATAAACCATGAGTCCTGAAGCCCCAAACACCAAAGCCTGAGCCCAATTACTCAACCCGTAGGCCCCATAGTGGTTCCTCTTTTTGGGATTACCTCATAGGATCCTAAATATAACCCTAGGCCCCATAGTAGGGTTTAGGGTTTAGGGTTTGGGGTTTCCTTTTTGGGATTACCTAATAGGATCCTAAACCTAAGCCACAAAGAGGAACTACTATGGGCCTATGGGAAGATCAAGGGTCTCAGGTCGCAACACAGCGACATGACCATGAGGGTTTAGGGTTTAGGGGTTTAGGGGTTTAGGGTTTAGGGTTTAGGGGTTTAGGGGTTTAGGGTTTAGGGTTGCTTTAGGGTTTAGGGTTGGTTTAGGGTTTAGGGTTCGCCATGAACTGATAGACCTATCGGCCTGTTTGTGGGGCCATTGAATGACTCCCTAGGTGGCTTTAGAAGGGTCCGGGGCCAGAGTCTCCTTTCGAGGCAACTTCCGGACAAGTGAAACTCCTTCGTCTTATATGGGATCTTCCGAAATTAGGGGTACCTTATTTTGGGGTCCTTATAATAAGGATCCTACTATTTAAGGTGCTATATTAGGGTCCCCTATTTTCGGAAAGCCCCATATGCTGGCCATAAAGCAGTTTTCTAGGTGGCCACTTGAGGAAGCCTTACAGGTTTCCTTTGTGGTTCTTGCAGACGTACCTATTCCTAAATTTATCCCAGATCTGGAAGCTCCTAAACCCTATAAACCCTAAACCCTAAACCCTATAAACCTTAAACCCTAAACCCTTACGGGGTTTAGGGTTTAGGGGTTCCTCGAAGTGTTTCATTCCTGGAGTTTCAGATAGCCAGGGCGACTAGGGACTTTGAACATCGACCCCGGTTATCAGGTGGAATGGGTATTGTAAGGACCCTTCAATACTAAACTAGGGAGCCCAAGTCAAGAAATCCCATTGTGGCCGTTGGATTGAAGCTTACATGTTCGGTGAGGAGCCTGAGCTGGGCATCGAGAGGGTTTCAAAGCTTAGGGCAGAAGTAGGCTTTGTGTTGATGCGTGCTCCCTGCTTAGGACGCGGATCCGATTCTCTATTAAGATGGGTTTGGGGCATCCGGTTCTTTGGGATCTATAAGAAGGTCCCTCGTGATTCTCTGGAATGTGGAACTCCCCTTTACAGGGTTTGACGCCACTTTTCCGTGGACTCCAGCGCGGTTCTTGCAGGAAATGCTTGGGGGGAAGGGTTTGGGACTTGCGATTTGGGGGGACCAAATACACAGACATCTTTGAAGCTTGAGCCATGGGCGGGATGTGTCCTCCTTCAAGGGTTCTCGTGTGTTTTGCTGCGTTCAGCTTCTCGCAATCAGACAGCAGGCGCGGGCCCTGTTTCGAGAGCCGATCGGTGCGGCACGAGCAAACTATGGCGCCACTTGGCTGAGGGATTCTTAGGATTCAAGCCAGGATTAGAGGTACGGTTCCGCAGCTCGGCTGGCGCTGACTTTATCTCAGTCTGATAAGCTCTGTGCAGTTTGGGCAGTGCATACAGTCGGTAGCAAGCGCGAGAGCTGTCCAAGCTCAGAGATGCATTTCTGGATTGTGCAAGGTTTGGGTGAAAGCCCACAAGGCAGCCAGGAGCCCAGAGCAGGATGGGCCATGTGTACGCAGATAGGGAGGCGGGTGAGTTCGAGACAGAGTTCATGTCCGTAGTCCGCGACCTCAGTTTCAACAAGTCTGAATTGAACAGCTGCTTTGGCTTAAACGGTAATTTCCGTTCTGCCTCGGTCCAAAATATGAGACTGGCTGCGGTGGGATCTGACGGGAAAGCACCCATGCACAAGGCGTTCACATTCGTCGGTGCGCTTTGCATTGGGATAGAAGAGTATGACAGTAAAGATCTGCCAAATCTACCGAACGCCCGACGGGATGCTGAACAGTTCTCAGAGGCGCTGATCAGCAGAGGGCTGCCAGAAAGCAGTCTGTGCCTCCTGGTAGGTAAGGTTTGCCAGAGCGATCTAAAAGCTGCCATCAAAAGCTTCCTGGACATGGTGGACAGCAGCGCATGCCGGGGGACCAGCCCCAACTCATCGTGATCTCTGTGGCCAGCCATGGTCGGCAGCCACTGGACACTGAGCTGCCAGCAATTTTAGCCTCCGATGCTGTGTCCCCTAAGAGCGATACCGGTTCCGTTGACTTGGATTCCCAGATATGCCGTCCTTTGGATTCAGTGACAGGACGAAAGCTAAAAGTTTTGCTCGTGATCGACACCTGCCGTGAGAATGAACGTATTGGCACCTGGACTGGCAATGCAGAAACACGGCTGAAGCGTTTGCACTGGAGCTCCAAAACGGATTTTCAAATCGTGCTGGCCTGTGACAAGGGCAGATTGGCCAGCGAGGAGCAGTCATTAACTGGCGCGCTCATTCGTGAACTTCAATCTTCTAACAAGGACGTTGTCGCTTATATATCTTGTTTTTTGCAGAGCCCCGAATTCTCAGCTGACTTTTTCTTAAATCGTTCGAGTGATTGTTGACGCTGTGGCTGATTCTGCATGTTTCTGCGATGGTGATAGTTCAATATATAAAAACAGTGTCCCTTCTTGGGGCAACCCTTTGCTGAATGCCTTTTCCAGCCAGACTCGTGCCCTCGCAGGACCTAGACACAATCTGCAGAGCCGCGCAGGCGCAGATCGATGAGCAGAGCTCAGGAAAACAACGTCCACCGATACACTCTCGGGGAAGCTTTTCCGACATCCATCTGTCAGGCAAGGTAGTGAAACCGGCTTCCAGCATATGTCTCGATCTGGGACAATGTCAGAAGCTGCTTCTAGCAGCTGGCATGTTGGCTGCAGTCGACGTGTTGCTGTTTTGGGCATTGCTGCAGCGTGTGGACATGGCGTGCACCAACATAACCCACGAACAAAGGCACTTGGCATGTCCTGCCACATCGTGTTTCTGCACTGACTGCGATCCGTCAAACATGTTGTTAAACATGTTCTTGAGCCGTTTCGGGGGTGCCACCGAAGATTCTGTCCCGCCACATGTCTCCAATCGGTCAGCGATGTTCTTGACCCGGTACTCTGCTGTCGACGAAGATGCTGTCTCACCACGCGTCTTCAATCGGACTGCGATTACACTGTTCTGCGAGTTTCCTGTGGCTGGGTCTCTTTTTACGTGATGTGTGGCGAGTCCGTAGCTTATTCCGGCAAGGCAGCTCTCAGACAGGATTGCGTTTCGCCTGCTCTTTGTGTGCAGCCGAATGGGTCAGGATGCTAAAGGATTCTCTACCAAGCAGCACACGGCTGGCAATTGTGACGGTAAAGTGTTTGGCTATCAACACATTATGTCTGGCATCCGGCTTGTTCGATCCGCTTGGTCTGCTCCTGCGGCTCATAGCGCTTGCTGGCCTCTGATTTCTGTTCCGACTGTTCCGAATATCGACGGCTTGCCATCAACTATGACTTTTTCATGGTTTGCATCGAGCGCACAGGGGTTTTGAGGACCTTGTCGCTGCTGGTAGAGTTTGCTCAGCATGTGCATAAGTGCAGCTCTCGGCGCACGCAGACTCCTGAAAGTGGAGTTTAGTTAAACAGGAGTCCATCGAGCATCGTCCAAAGGCCGAGCCTAGAATCGACTTAGAATTTTTTAATTGCAGAAGTGCCTGGCACCAAGCTGAAACGACGTATAACTTGTTGCTATAGAGTGCGCAAAGGCCTAAGGAAGTGCATCACGGAGGCAACATCTGAACAGGATTGCACCTGTCGCGTACCTTGACACCCACTGAGGCCGCCAAAAAGAAGCAGAGGCCCGTAGCCAACGAGAAGTTTCACTCATGTGGTCCAGCCGAGGCAAGAACGGTTTAGGGTTTAGGGTTTAGGGTTTAGGGTTTTTCACTCATGTGGTCCAGCCGACGCAAGCGCGATACACTGAGCCCTGGAGCCTTCATTCTTGCAAACCTCCTAGCCGGCACCTTAGACCCGTACGAGTCCCGACCCGGTTTACATATGATCCCGCTGTCCCTTGAGCCGGCCCTTATAAGCCCTAAACTCCTAAACCCTATAAACCCTAAAACCCTGAACGTAATTATCAAACTCCGAGGTTGCCTTGGAAACCCACCTCCGACCTTCCAAGCGAGGGAATCGCACTGGTCAGGCCCGCAGGTTATTGATTGAAGAGTTATAGGATTTAGGGGCTAGAATGGGTTTAGGGTTTAGCCTCGAGGCTCTAGAGTTGTTGGTTATATAGGCTAGGGCTTATGGGGTTTATGTAGAGCTTAGGGTAATTAGTGATGAGGTTGCGTGAGGCAAAAAAGCATGTTTAATTAACCAGTTGCAGTTAGAAGTCATATTGAGACAAGACTTTTGAATTGGTGAGTGCAAGAGCATTCAAGGTCTACGTGATGTTACGGGCTTTGAGACGCAACATCATTTACCAGGGCCATGTAGGGTCTCGCGGCCTAAGATTTTGGCTCCTTTTGCGGATGATAGGTCGTGTCATCAACTTGGATTGTTGAACTCCATGCATCACATGCCCTGAACCAAGGATAACTACCGGCTAATTCCACAGTTGGAAAGGTCTTTCGGTGTTTCTTTGGAATGAGTCGCGAAGCATTGACGGCCTTACACAGCTGATAGCAAGCACCAAAGCCCGAAATCTGCGCCGGCAGGCAAGATGGGAGCAGACGGCCTGCGTCTCGTTTGGTGGGTGCAAGAAACTGCCAGTCGTATCAGTGGTACATGCGGGGCTCCGTGCAGTAGTTAGGGATCGGTGTGCTTCGTTGGTGCGACGGTTTGCTAGGGTTCCAGCTTGCCGGGAAGCCGCAAAGTGACCTTGCAGAAGTCTTTTGCAGCAGCCTTTCTTTGAAGCCTTTCGCATCATGTCTGCACAGAGGTTCCCATGCATCGGTGCAGTGCTCCCTGAAGCAGGTAGAGATCTCGATCCAGGGGCCACGAATGAAGCTTTTTCGGAGAAGTTTCGACGGCTTCAGGTTATGAGAAACAGTCTCATTCTGGGCATGACTCAAAATAGTCCTCAACTTAGATGTTGCCGGGATTAGGATCTAGGGTTCTGCAGCGTATTTGTCATGGCTCGCCATACCCCTACACCGTGTTCAATCCGGCTTTCCTTGAGCCTGGCCTCTCAAAGGAAGCGGCTTAAGCTATTGGACCTGAGGTTCTGCATGAAAGGTTCGAGTGTTCATTAGAGTTCTGAAGCAACCCTAAACCCTAAACCCTAAACCCTAAAGCCCTCAGATCTGAACTCGCACCAAGAACCTGACCTGTTCCCAACACAACTGCCCAGGTCACCCGCTCATCCATTGGTTATGGATCTGTGCGCGACGATGGAACGCCACTTCGCAGCACATCTCCCGGGTAGCTGTGTTTTTGTGCCTGCTCAGTTCTACTTTCAGGTTGTCCGGGTCAGGGTACGCAATTAGCTAGGTCCGCCATGCTGTGCTCCGGTCTGCTCTTGTGGCTGTTTCACACCCACAGCGAACGAACCAACGAGCGCTGCCACAGATTGGGCTTCTTCTGTCGTGCCTTGACGGGTTGTATACATTACATCAACATTTGTGTATGCATGCATGCATGCATGCATGCATGCATGCATGCATGCATGTATGTGTATGAATATATGTATGTGTGTATATATATATATATGTATGGTAGTTAGGTACGTAGGTAGGCAGGTAGGTAGGCAGGTAGGTTGGTTGGTTCGCAGGTTCGCATATGCGTATGTATTCGCATGTGTATGTACGTATGCATGGTTTGATGTATGTATGTATGTATGTATGTATGTATGTTTGTACGTATGTATGTAATCAGAGACAGAACGACAGCGCGATTTATATCTTCGCATGACGTACAACACGCGACATGCTCCACTGTCCACTCTGAACTGTTTCTTGTACGATGTGCGCACGCAAAGGGACTTCGCAGCATGTTTAACGGCACATCGCGGTTTTTTCCGGGTTGTCGAGAAGGCCGAAGCAGATGGCTTACCCTTCAATGATTCTTAACGCCAGACCCTGTTACTGGATGATAACGATTCTTAATGCCAGACCCTGTTACTGGATGATGTGGGGTATGGGCACGGTTCTGTTTGCGCCTTCACTACAAGCATGGTGCAGCGCCCCGTACTTGTTCTGCTCTGGATGTTCAATGCTTTCCACTTGATCTGTCGTGTTCATGCTCCAATTACGACGTCCGGCTTCTCTCACTCGTTTTTGGCTGCCTGGAGGCTCGACCCCGAACTTGCCTGTGGCTTCTGGAAGGTGCGCCCAGAAAGGGCTGTCTCCTGGTTTGGGTTGAATGAAGGTCATCGCACACATGATTCCATAGGCCGTGCACTCATTCCTCATTGGCAACTCAACATCCGCAAACCCGAAGCCCCACACCCGAAAATCTTTCCTCTGAAACCCAAGCCCTAGTTCCTAGCAAGCGGGAAACTGCCAATACTATGCAGGACAGACCCGATGTCTGTCAGAAACATATGACGTAGACAGCAAGACCAGTTAGCTCCGAGGCTCAAGCCCTGAACTTGAAAGCCTAAGCTCGGGTGGGGGGGCGCTGTGGTCGCGAGTTTCGGAAATAGCCCACGGGACAAATCGTAGACCCCAAGCCCAAGCTGCATCCTTAACCCCAAACCCCGAAAGCACGGTATACCTTAAACTAAACTCGAGGCCAGACCATACTGAGCCCTTCAAGGAACGCTGCAACGGAAACCTTCGACCTCAGCCCTAAGCACGGGGACAGCAGCAGGCAGTGCTCAGCTGTCTCCGCGCGGGGGAGAAAACTGCTGTCCCGAAAGGCCAGGCCACTGACCAGGTTTCTTCTCTTTGAGTTTACTCGGTTACCCGTCCCTGTACACAGACGGAGAAAGACAGAGAGAGAGAGAGAGAGAGAGAGAGAGAGGAGAGAGAGCGAGAGAGGGAGAACATAAGAGTGGGAGGCAGATACTTTCCGCAGAGGGAAAGGGGGATGTTGGAAGACTCGATGTTCCGAGCTTCCGGGGGGTTGTTTTGGAGGCACGTATGAGGTCGAAGAGTCACGACATACCCGGACCTGCCCTGAGATCCCCAAGCCAAGCCCTGAGATCCAAGTGTAACCAGGCTCGTAATAGTTTGCACTACTTGGAGGATCATGGGACTTAATAAGTAAGGTTATAAGTCCCTTAATTGGGGTTATAAGTCAATATAAGTACAGTTACCTTAATTATAACCCTAATTACTATAAGTCCCATGATCCTTTAAGTACTGGTACGTGGTAGGGAGCGCATTGCCTTCTTTGCTTCCCATTGCAAAGTTGACAGGGCAGTAGTGATGTGAGTGCTAGTCACGGCAACCTTGCATATACAGATATTCCGTTGCATGTCTGCCCAGCCAGGCGCTGCGAACAATCAGAGCATGTCTGTGTGCATTGGCGGCCAGGACCTGTTGGGGAAGCCTTCATCTTGACTCACACGGTTTAAGGGTTTCAGGGTTTAGGGAGCATAGATGTTGGGAGGGGGGCGCGCACCGGGATAATTCCACGCCCAAGTCGTACAAGTACTGGAGACCGGCCCAAAGACACCATGAGGTCGGCTGACCTCATGAATTCCTGTAGTAGTTCGACAATATTCTCCTGTCCCTACCACATGCATTGCCCTAAACCCTAAACCCTAAACCCTAAACCCTTAAAATGCACTACAAGCCCTCATCGAGGATGCGTAGGTAGGGTCCGAAGGCCGCACCTGACCCCTGCATCCAGGAGCGTCGGTTGCCCGTGGCGATGGCAGCAATAACATGCATATGGGTAGTTGTCAAAATTATGGTCCCTTTTTGGGTACCCTAAATAATAGGTGCCGTATTATAATAAGGACCCAAAAAGGGACCATAATTTTGACAACCACCCATATATACGGTTTAGAGGGAACAGGTCTTGACGGTTAGTATGGTTCATAGTATTTCGCGGTCAGTTTGTCATGCACATCTTGCGTTTCTGTGGCACCCTAGCGAGGTCTACTTGGAGGTTCATGGGTAGTTATATGTAGGTTTATAAGTCCCCTAATAAGGGGTATAAGTATAGTTACCCTACTTATAACCCCACTTTTAACTACCCATGAACCTCCAAGTAGGAACAAGAACAACAGGCCAAGGCACGGCCTAGGGCTTTCCGTGTGGGTGGTTGTCAAAATTAGGGTCCCTTTTGGGGTACCCGAAATTATAGGTGCCGTATTAGAATAAGGACCCAAAAAGGGACCATAATTTTGACAATCACCCATGTGTGTCTGGAAGCTTGTCAGGGCAAGGGTTTGGCAGATTCATGCATCAAAGCTTGCTATCAATCTAAATGGCTCGCCTGGGTTCAAAACCCAACACACCAAACCCTAAACCCTAAACCCTAAACCCTAAACCTAAACCCTAAACCCTAAAGGGTGGCTTGCAACAGGGTCTGAGCCTCAAAACTTATAAGCGGCCTCAGCCTGCACCTCACACCACAGTCCACAGTGCACTTTGCAGCACGCATGGGTTGTGTCTTGGTTTAGGGTTTAGGGTTTAGGGTTTAGGGTTTATCTTGCTCCTGCCCCCGCCGGGCACCCCGTGCAAGTCTGTAGAATCACAGCTGTGCATGACCTTTTCATCGAACCACCGAAACCTGCAGACATCCTGACGCACTGTTCCGTGTTTGATCATCCCTAACCCCCCATGTGCCTGCTATATGGGGTACTAGAGCCCCTAGGGCCCTATGTAGTAGGCACCTGGGCGGTTAGGGCATGTTGGTTACAGAGCCCGAGCTGCCCTCAAAAAGGCTCAAGACCTTGCTATTGCACGAGGGTTGTTGAGCTTGCAGACTCTGTCGGTAGTATCATGTTCTGCATGCAGGCACCTTGAAATAATACGAAATTTCCTCAAATAAGTATAAATGTAAATACAATATACAAATACCTGTATGTATATATGTATATAAATACATAGTATATATATATATATGGGTACCAAGATGTATGCATATACACATTAACTACGAATGGGTCTAGGTAACTGCACCGGCCTGCTGACTCTCACTCCCAAGAACCCCAAAGCCTTCACTATGGGGTTTGAGTTTTGGGTGTTCGGCAGGATTTGAGGCTTATTTATTGTACTGTTTTAAGATTTCGGGGCAGCAATCTCGAGAGTAGCTGTGTTTCATTTACCGCAGTATCCTGGGCATGGGCAATTATGCACTAGCAGCTTTCATGAATTCAGCAGTCAGCGACGGTAGTTGACTGTTCTGTTGCAGAATCCCGAAGACGCCGCTTCCCGTCGTACCTCTAGGCTCGAATGCGCTGGACAGAGCCTCACCGTGGTTAGTAAAGCCCTGCAGAAAGGCGTTTTCTTATCCTGACAGACTCAGCATCTTTTGAGCAGTCAGTTCTCCCAGTCTTTGGAAGCTGAACCCTCTTAGCCTTCCTTTTCCCTTCACCTGGCATTTTCTGCGCACTCCCAAAGCCGAAAAGCTGTTAGAGTGTAGCCAGCCCTTTCCGCGACTTAGCCGCAGGGAGTGGGGAGGGGTCATGGTGGTATAAGCGTGCAAAGTAGATGAACTATGAGTGTTTTGGCACTACACTGTTTATCTAGAGTCTCTGTGTGTGTGTGTGTGCGTGTTGAGTTTTCGTGATGTTCAGTATATACATACACATACATCTATTTATAGGGTTCTTCATTGTTTATTGTTGGTTCTTTTGTACATATTCGTATATGCATACATATCAGGGAGTTATCTCTCAGCATTCTGGGTTTCAGGGTCGCCCAGGGAGCCTCTGCCGAGAGTTTGACTCGCATGCGCCCTCCTGTGCTTCGAGACGGTCCTGAGAGGATCGTGGGGTTAGGGCTTTAGGGTTTTAGGGTTTACGGTTTACGGCTTTAGGGTTTTAGGTTTAGGGTTTACGGCTTGAGGGTTTTAGGGTTTAGTCTTTAGGGTCACGAAGGCTATGCAGAAGGTAGCTGGAGCTACGATGCTGCTTGCGGAGAGCGTTGAGTTTGGGGCTTAGGATCATATGGGCATGAACAGCATCTACCTATAGTCTCGATTGTAGTTCCTTTTTGGGGTAGCTAATAAATTCCTTAACATATAATTGGTTAGACCGACAAAAGGAACTACAATGGAGACTATAGGTAGAGGGCCCGCAACAGAATCGCCACACCTATGGTTGCAAGACTGCACGAGGTCGCCATGCCAGGGTGATGAGGTGGTTTGGTTTGAGGTTTAGGGATCACCAGAACCCTGAAACCCTTAACCCTAAGACCCTAAACCCGAAGATCCTCGTGTAGGGCCAACTGCCAAGACTGGATGGATCCATGCGAGCTACAGTCAACTAGATTCAGGGTAAGGGGGTCGTTGTACGGAGAGACATAGGGTTCTAGACAATTCTAGTTTTATGGACCGCTTCACGGTCCTTATTACTGAAGCATGCCTTTTGGGTTTATCAGTTCTGTTGACACCAGCTAAAAAAGACCGTCGCCGTCACCCCTGAATCCCCAATACCCCTACACCATAAGCCCCACCTCCATAATTCAAAGCCTACCCCCCAAGCATTAAATGCCCCGGTAGCCTTTCGTCGAAATAGAGACTTTCTGTTAGAGCCGCCCCTGAAGTCTTCGACCAGCACCTGCAGAACCCCTCGCACGAAGGGCCAAACCCCGTCAGTGTTCTCCTTGTAGTAGTCGTTTGCGGCGTAAGGTTGAGGTCCATTCTGCAACAGTGGCTCGATGTTGTGTCTTTCCGAGGCCGTTATCTTGCCCTCGTTTGGCATGATGATGCACAGGACCGCTGTGAGCCTAGATTTAGAGTCGTCGGAGCCTGGATAGGGTCTGTAGGAGTTTTTAGGAGTTGGGATGCAGGAGTTTGGGTGCAACTAACAAACGAACAAAAAAAGGTCGGAATGATTACTGTTGGTGTCCCTGTGTGTAGTTCCCTTGCACGCCTTTCAAAATGTAGTTAAACACACCCCAAAACCCTATTCAACATGTTGAGACTTTTATGCTTATATATTATTTTGTGGGTTCCTTAATATATATGGTGTAGCATACCCCCCAAACCCTATTCTAACTATTCAGGCCCCTACATCGTCCTTTCAAGAAGCCCTCTAAGCGACAAACCCTGAGCCCCAAAATCCGACACAGTCCCATGCTCTGAAGCTGGATAAACCACCTAAGTTGACCTATCTTAGGGTTTAGGGCTTTGGGTTTAGGGTTTAGGGTTGACCTATCACCCTTCACCAAAAGCAGACCCGTCCCCAAAAAAGACTCTAAACAGCCCTTTCAGACAGGTGAAGATAACCCTTAACCCGAGACCCTAAGCCCTAAACCCTAAACCCGAAACCCTAAACCCGAAACCCGAAACCCTAAATCCGAAACCCTAAACCGACAAAACCCCAGGAGGACGCTGTCCCAGCCGGCACTCAGACCCGCAGAGCCGCTAAAGCCGCTGGGCAAAGGGGCCTTCCGGGAGGGGAGGGGGGGTTAGCGACGGATTTGGGGTTTAGGGCTTGAGGGTTTCTAGGGCTTGAGAATTCTGGGTTACGGTTTCAGGTTTAGGGTTTAGGGGTTCAAGGGTTAAGGTCTGGGGTTTCAAGCATTTAACCGCCCTCACTGTGCTTGCAGATCAATGGCAAGTACAGTTCAACACAATTCTGCATTTAACAAATTGGTGGATTCCTTCGCATCTCCAGGCAACTGCAGCCTTCTCTGGGTCGTTCGCCCTGCCAAGAGTAAGCTTTGCCTCGATCGGTGAGCCGGACCCTGGAAACAAAGCACTGGGTTGAATAGGGTTTAGGGTTTAGGGTTTAGGGTTTTAGAGGGGGCCTTTTCTTCCTTTGAACTCTCAAACTCTCAAGACGTGCCATGGCGTAAAGGCTCAAACGTATGAAACCTGGAGGCCTGAGCCTCGCTAAGCCGGGACGCATCGAGGTTCAGCCCCGAGATGTTGGCGGTCTCCTCTCCAGAGGACTCTACTGGATGTCCGTGGGTTTTCGCTGTTTTGGGGCATCGGGTTCAGGGCGTAGCAGGGTTTAGGCCGAGTTTAGGATTCAGGGTTTAGGTGGGTTGAGGCTGCTTTGGGCAGTTTGAGATGTGGCTTCAGCGTTCTCAGGTTATACCTAGACCCCCCAACTACCTTCTATTATACCCTAAAAAACCCTAAACTCTAAACTCGAAATACCCACTATGAAGGACCATGAGGGCTGTCTTAAAGGGCACTCGCCGCAGAAGCCCGCGCGAGAGAGAGGGCAGAACCGTGGTTAAGGGTTTTAAAAGTCTTACCTCGTAGGGTTTAGGGCTTATGGCTTAAAAGTCTTACCTTGTAGGGTTTAGGGTTTAGGGTTTATGGCTTAACAGTCTTACCTTTTGGAGTTTAGGGTTTAGGGTTGCGAGCTTGCAAACCCCGACATCAATACACGGGTTTCTCGATTCTCGGTGCAGAGGCGTCGGCTTGCAGCCGTCCCGACACCCCGAAGCTCTCAATACCAAGTTGCTGGGATACGAAACAGAAGCCTTTATCCCCGGACTAGGCTGTGCGGACGTCCATGACATGCTTGGCAGGTATGGCCTTCATTGCTTCGTTGTTTAGCCTACAGGTCTCATAACACTTCGAAGCCCAGCCCAAAAAGCCCTCTGAAGAATTTCCAACTCAGCCCTAAATGACACGAAGCTGCAAGGATCAGCCGCCACCACTCACCTTGTCCTCAAGCTCCACAGGGGCCCTTTGGAATTCGCTTTTAAGGGCTCGGAAAGGCGCTTGGTGTCGGGCGGTTCCCAGGGCCCCTAACAAAGGGTACATGTAATATAGGGGCCCGAATAATTACCAATATTCTTCCTCACATTTCCGTGTTAGAGTTATACCATAAAGGCAAAAACCCCATTCTAAATATTAAGGCCCCGACATTACATGTACTTGCGTTGAGTAGGGCTTGTCGTTTGTAGGGTTTTAGGGCCCTAAGTAAGGGTCCACGTAGGTTCCGGCGGATCCTTACAGTTTTCAGAAGGTTTTTCAATTCGTTAAATGGGTGGGGCTGGGTAGGGTTTAGTGCAGGGTTTAGGGTTTAGGGNNGTTTAGGGGTTTGGGTTTAGGGCTTGTCAGGTTTTCGGCTCTTCGGCCCATTTGCGAGTGAGGGATGCACAGTGTTTGTCCCAGCATGTCCTGGTTCCCGACATTGTCTGTGCTTGTTGGGGGACGAGTTTTCATCAACATGAGTTATCAGTGAAGGTCCAAGAAGCAAGACATTCGAAAGAGACATCCTCAAGGGTGTGCATCTCTCAACTTGGGCTTTCACATCCCAGCTCCGCAGCCCACGAAATGTCTTTGTTAGGCTTTTGCTCAGAGTTTTTGGGATTCCCTTCCTAGGACCATCCGGAAACAGTAAGCTCCCTGGAAAAGCGTGGGAAGCTTACACCAACAGGGGCCTATGTGATCGCAACAATCAGCCTCCCTTCACATACGCACTGAAGGAAATATGCACTAAAGTCTCGTTCGTGGCGACAAATCCTATTGCTTTGCCTTTGAAACTCAGGAACCGGAAAGTAGCCTTGCAACGAAGCACATCATCATATATGGCGAAACAGGTTGCTCCAATATAAGGGCTTGATAGGTTTTCTTTATAGAGCCATTTTAACGGCATAAAAGGGTTTATGGTGTTATGCTCAGGCTTCTGTCATTCCAGGGAGCTTGCAGCCACGTCTTGCATCAAGGGGTAATTATATCCTTGGCACTTGTTCCGTTCTGCGCGAACGCAATCTCATTGCAATGGATCTTCATATCGTTTCGGTATGGGTCCAAAGTGGCCGTTGGTGCTGATATCCCTTTTAAATGGTCCCGATAGACTTACCCTTGGTTCCCCCGTAGTGTCCTTTTACCCTTTTTCTGATTGGCCTCACTTATCAAAACCAAGCAGTAGGAAAGAGGATACCAGGATACTTTTGTTGATCCCTAAACCCTAAACC
>CAJNDV010031213.1:39049-50476 GCA_905221635.1 Symbiodinium sp. CCMP2456 | reverse complement strand
AGACCCATGCCACATCAACCACTACGCTTGGCGATCTTTCCGATCTCCTCCCCGAGGATTCAATTTCGCCCGACAGCCCGGCGAAGGCCATGGAATCGAGCGCGGAGACCCATGCCACATCAACAACTACGCTTGGCGATCTTTCCGATGTCCTCCCCGAGGATTCAATTTCGCCCAACAGCCCAGCGAAGGCCATGGAATCGAGCGCGGAGACCCATGCCACATCAACAACTACGATTGGCGATCTTTCCGATCTCCTAGCTGAGGATTCAGTTTCGCCCAACAGCCCAGCGAAGGCCATGAAGACCCATGCCACATCAACCACTACGCTTGGCGATCTTTCCGATCTCCTAGCCGAGGATTCAGTTTCGCCCAAAAGCCCGGCGAAGGCCGTGGAATCGAGCGCGGAGACCCACGATCTTTCCGATCTCCTAGCCGAGGATTCAGTTTCGCCCAAAAGCCCGCCGAAGGCCATGGAATCGAGCGCGGAGACCCATGCCACATCAACCACTACGCTTGGCGATCTTTCCGATCTCCTAGCCGAGGATTCCATCTCATCCCCCAAGAAAGAGATCATGGGGTCTAACTCACCACATTCCCCACATTGGATGGAGCACGTCACCAGTCACTTCATGCCATCGCCGTCTGGCACGCCGACGGAAAGTTCGATGTCCATGGGGCAATGAGCCAAGGCCCACAGATCGAGGACTCGACCGGGGGAACCCTGAAGCTCGAGCGTCTCTGCTGCCGCGACCAGGGAAAGACTTTGAGAAAAGGCGAGCTAAGCACCACATATATATATATATATTTATTTTTATTTTTTGATTTATTTATTTGTTGGTTTATTTGTTTATATGTACACATATATATATATATATGTATGACAAGTTAAATGCTTTCAATGCTTCCAGTTGGAGCTTGGAGGTCCAACTTTGAACTGCCACCTAAATCTTCACCCCGACCAGAGTTGATCGACCAAGCGCACCTGGCTTCGATTTTTAGGGCCTTTTGACAGGCACGCCACGACCCGATAGCTTCCCAGGTGACGATCGTTCCTTCGTCACGGTCGTCGCTCTGCAGATCACCCCAAAACCCTAGACTTGGACTTGTTGGTATGTTTCCCAGACTTGCCTGGACATGCCCGAGTGCAAGGGCCACAAAAAGCCAAAAACCGCGGCTCTTCGTGGCAGGTGCAGAGGAGCTTCCGACAACTTGGCTCAGGCTAGGGGGCCCGGAACGACAGGCTGATGGCTTTAACAATGTACAGTACCATGAACTTACAGTATGGTCCATCAGACTATCCATTATGTTACACTCGTGCTTGTCTTTGGGAGGTCGTCATCTTCTGTCGGTTTAGAGTTTTAAGTTCAGGCTCTGGGCTACAGGAATTGTTCGAGGTATGTACTGCTGACGGGACCCCAACACAAGACGATCCGCGACGCTGCTACGATGTGGCAGGAAATTTCACCACGTACCTCTTGCAGAAGCTCGGCCGTCACTGCCTTTGAGACTGATTTTGGCTTGCGACAGACAGGCTTGCGATGGAGACGATGTTGCGCTTTATGGAACAATGTGTTAGAAGCGAGTTCTTTGCATCGCGGTTTGAGCATGGTGGCAGTACAATGTCCAAGCATAGCTTGGCTCACGATATCTCTGGTGGGGTGTATAACGTTTATACACACTGACACATACAGTTATATATATATGTATATATCCCTCTCTCTCTCTCTCTATGCGTGCATGCATGCATGCATGCACTTGCCTTGATGGATGGATGGATGGATGGATGGATGGATGGATGGAGTGGTATACTGTACATATACTTGTGTATGTATATCCATATGTATATATATATATATATACACCGTTACAGCTGCATAAACATTGTCTGCAAATAGAAATACGGTACGACTACACAACTTGATACAGTATAGTATAGTTGAACAGAACCACGAAGCGCTAAACCCGAACCCGCCGAATCCTTCCTTGCTGCACGAGGTCCCAGCCGACAGCAGCACGCTGCCACCCTGTGCGCCGCCCCGGACGAGATCACGCCGGGCTCAGCCACGTAAAGCACTCTCTGCATAATAAAAACAAAAATAACAATAACAATATTAATAATAGGTATATGCATGTGTATGTATATATATATATATATGTATATATATATATGTATATATATATATATATATTATGTATACTTATATACCTATTGGAGTAGGTTTCCGTCAGGGGATTCTCTATGGGTTTAGCATAGGGGCCTTTATGATTAGACTAAGGTATTGGGGCAAATTATTGTCTGTTTATACGACAAGAACTGTCCGACTCTTGCTGGTATTGGGGCAAATTATTGTCTGTTTATACGACAAGAGCTGTCCGACTCTTGCTTGAGATTGCTGCCAGAGAGGCCTGATGGGTCGGCTTTGTCGGCATTATCATTATCTGAGGTCTAGAGCAAAATGCCACAGACACAAGAGTCCGTGCTAAGTGGTGTTGCTGTGGCCCGAAGAAAAGAGTCATAGAATGCTCGCCGCCCCTGTCTCGAACGAGCGATGCCTTTTAAGCTTTCGCAAGGGCACCGAATTCCGGCGACAGGGTGGAGTTAGATGTGCCATCCTCAGACTGACATGCAGAATCAGGTCCTCTTTTTGAGATTTCGTTGCCGGTCATGCACTCAGGCTGAATTCGGTAGGACAAACTCTTCTTTTCATGCGGTGCCCTTGGTGTTCCGGCCTCTCTTCTGCATGTTGTTCTGCTCGGGCCGTTCATGAGGTTTTTGCTTGTAAAGTGATGGAAGTTTTGTCCTTGAGCGCATATGGGCGCCCCATGGCCTCTGTACCAGCCGGTGATCGCACGGTGTTTCGTTGTGAGCCGTTTGGCAGTCGCTTTGTCCTGTGTCGCGCCGTTGACTCGGCCAAAACAATACCCCCAGAAGCCCAGCTTCCTTTTCAATCGATTGCTGTCCGAAATGTGTGAGTAGTGCATAGTGCACGACCCACTACAGAGGGTCCCTGATCAGGCATCGGCCGCCAAAGCTGTGGCCGCTGAGGTGACGCCGCGGCACGCGACAACAACTTGGGCAGAGAGCTTCGGCCTTCTACATATGGCATGCGGACATACCCAACATACTGTTATTCAAGTGCATGAAATAGGTAGCACATGGCAGAATGTCTACAAGATGTATCGCATTGTATTCCCAATACATCCCAAAGCAAGGGAGCCTGAGTTGCAGGCTGAAACCAAGCCTCGGTCTTCCGAGAGGCTACGCTACACCGCCTCACTCCAAGCAGCCTCGATCAGGGTTTTCCTAACCTGTGGGAGGTCATTCGCAGAAGGGGAGAAGGTGCAGTAGAGGTTTCGATCGGTTCGACTCTGTTGAAGTAATGCAACAACAGGTGGGACCTATCGACTTGGATCGTGAGTCAGTGCTGCTTCTGCTGTTTGTGCAATCCAGCTTTGTCAGCAAGACCAAACAAACGAACCCTGAAGCAAGACACCCCAAACCTTGCCGGGGGCGAGTGTTAGAACCCACCCTACACCCTGATTGAGGTTTAGATTTCAGCGTGTTGCAGTTCAACGTTCTGTGGTGCTCGATAAGAGGGAGACGAGCAGCCCCTGCGCAATTCCCGAAACCCTAAACTCTAAACTGCCATGCCTGCAGTTTGCGAGTGTGTGAGTCGAAACCCTAAACTGCCAAACGCGAGACCTCTTCTGGCTGTGCCGAGTTGTGACAGCGTAAACCCTGATTCGGATCTTCGCCTGGCGCTGCCTTGTTGTGAGACCCTAACATACGCACTAAATCAAACACAATATCACACTAAACTATATATTATATATTGTACTAGAGTATACTGTATAGTGCACGATTCGCCTATTCTGAACTGGTTTATGATATAATTCAATTTGAAAGCAGCCGCAGAAGATGCTCGCAGTGTCCCGCAAACTGAACGCCGAAGTCTGCTCTTCGATTAATCTGAAGCTGAGCATGTACAACAAGATCAAAAAGTGACTTCAATCATTCGTACTAATATCCCCGTATATTCCTGAAGTAAGTGCATACATTACCATACCCCAAACCCCATTCTTTTTTGCAGGCGCCAATATTAGACCTGTAGACCTTCAGGGCATACACGTGGCGGCCAAAGCTCGACTCGACATAGTTCTTGATGCCAATGCTCGAGTTTCAGGAGATTGTTTGGGAAGCCAGTCCGGCAAAGAAAAGAAGAAACAACCCTTACCATCGGCAAGACAGGCATGATGTGCCTGTTTCATTTGGGAGTTTCAACCTAGCCGAGAGCCCCAGAGAAGCACCTGAGCTTTAAAACAGCCTCCTAGACAGAGGCAGGCCCTGAACATAAGCAATGGGACCCCTAAACCCTAAACTCTATATACTGTATGTTTAAAACCCCTATAAACCTTAGACCCTATACATATTTAAGAGCCCCGAGACATTTTTCTGCCCTTGGAACCACAAAAGATCTGAGGTCTTCAGTCGCACGGCCAGGCCGTGGTACTAGCGGGGCCTTGGTAATTTCAATGGTTTTTGGGACGAGAAAAGGCCCGACAGAGCAATTAAACAGGGTCTTGGGGTAACTATATTCGCACAATGAGACACTTCAGGAGTCCGAAGAACGCTACTAGTAAATATTGCGGCCCTTACACTTTGGTCATTGATCTGCTTGTCCTTTCTCGGCTCAAAGCTTACGGTTTACCTGGGCCTTAAAAAAATGTAGAAGAATAGCTTTTTTACGCCAGTAATTTACCCACTTTTGAGGGTTTAGGTGGCTGCTTCTCTGGGGTTCCAGCCAGAGCAGAGTTTCGTTGAAGCATGGGTCTTTATGGTATTTAGTGCCTACTGGGCGTTATATTACATGTACGTATATATATATATATATATATACACACACATTTTTTAAGTGTTTATTTACTCATTTGTGCGTATGGTTGTTCATTCATTTCGTGCATACATGTATATATGTGTGTAGAGATAGATAGATAGATAGATAGATAGATAGCTGTGTGCTCGCTTTGCAGGGCGAGGCTGACGACCCTGGGTGCAAGGTTGCAGCGCGCAAGAACCGAAAGCATGGGGACAAAGAAGGGCTCACGTGCACATGCTCAAGTTGAGAGCAACATCCTTGAGACTGAGTGTCAACACAGTCTATAGACGATGTAGCAAGGTCGCTATCCGTCCGGTCCTGCCTTAGAGCCTAACCAACAGACACATACATGGCCTCGGGAGGTGGTTCGGTGTTGCACTTTCGAGGGACGTAAGGAGGCTGCTTCGAGCTTCATTGTCCTAATGGACAGACAGGTTGTTGACTTGAGAGAGTGCACGAAGCATAACGACTGGAGTGCCGTTTCGACGTTCTTGCTTACGTGTTGAGTTGTGCTACGACTAGTTGTGAATGATGGGTGGCACCTTGTCAATGTTTACGTGGCTTACACTGAGTAGATACTTGGTAGCAAGGATGTACATTTTTTGAGTATATACATGCATGTGATTCAGTCTATATTCACTCAACGAGATAAGGGTCTTCCTTTCAAGGCGTTGTGCAGACTTTTCCAAGATGCAAGTATCATTTCCACATGAGACATCGCCTGCATATACCTGCAACTTAAAACAAGACCAGAGACATAGCCACGGCCGAGGGTGGATGCAGGCTCTTGTATTCTACTTTCGGTTGTGTTTCTGCAGTCCGCTCGGTTCAAGCGCCACACCACCGTGCCACCTGCGCGACAGAAAGAAGCATCGGCTCTTGAAGGCATCGGTTGTCGAGCACATGGAACGCATGTTGGCGGAAGCACCGGCGCCTGTGTGAGGCTCTCTGAAGTGGCTCGATGGCAGAAGAGCAAGATGCCACTGCCAGCGTCGATACTGGTTCCACCCATGAAACATCAGGCGGGGTCAATCCTTAGGGCAGATGTTGCCATCAAGCGATGCAGCAGCGTGCCGGGGCTTTCCTTTCCATTGAGTTGACGCCACGGAATGTTCCATGGAGATCACGAGAAGCACCCCCCAAGCAGGTCAAGTGTGATAGAGGTCGTCCCCAGGCGATCGTTGCACATGTAACTCGAGAGGCCAATCTGCAGCTACTCCGTCGGCATTCATTGTTGAATGCAGACGCTATACTGACCTCGTCGCTTCGGATGCAATTGGTCCTGCGTGCCTGCCACTTCGGAACGGGATGCCTTGCATTGTGGACATGCCTGTAGCCTCCATGCGGCTGTAGCCAAGGAGCTCGCGCGATCGGCCTACGACAACTTGTTGTTATCCTTCCTCAAAAGTCACACAGGCGGGGTCGCATGCATGCGTCTTCAGCTTGGCACAGAAAGATGATATGCGAGTTTTGTAGAGGTATGTCAGGCAGATAGTGATATGATATGAAGTTAGATTCTCGGACATTAACTCAAAGCAACCACAGCATGCTGCATGACGCGACGTTTGGCGCCGCAGAACGACGCGTGACACAGCGTGAGGCCGGATCTACATGAAGCCTTGGTGGCTGCTGGTGCTCAATTTCCTTGCCCAGTATGTCGTTGTGTATCTGTTGTGGCAGAAGATTAACGGATCTGTGCCTTGGCCGGGCTTCCAGCATTGCTTTTCCCTACACCTCGCAGCTTTTCGCAGGGGACCCCTAGAAGCGCATTCTCATGTTCGGAGGATAGATAACGTGCTAGACCCTACAAGCCCTAAACCCACAGATGCCCCCTAAACCCTCAGACGAGCTGCTTCGATAACTTCGAGAATCTTGGAAAAGCTGACAAAAGGAGCGGGATGCGGACGTGGTCCTGCTCGACCGCTTTGGGGGCCAAGGAACTAGCTTGTGCGCCTTGTGCATGGAACTTCAGCCTTTCCGAGAGCAAAGTTGGGGGTTTGCGAAAATAGGGGACCCTAAATATAGTACCCTAAATAGTAGGATTCCTTATGATAAGGGACCCCAAATAAGGCATGCCTTCTTGTCGGAAACTCCCAATTTGAACTGGGGCTTTCAAGCAGGGAGGATCCCTAGCCCTCGGGATCCGGGTGGTCTGTTGCGCAAGAACTGCATCTTGAGACCCCCCTGTTTAGGGTTTAGGGTTCAGGGTTTAGGGTTCCCTGTTTAGGGTTTAGGGTTCAGGGGTTTAGTGCAGAGACCTCAGTCCGTGCTGACAAAGGGCTCTGCACTCGAAATCTTTCAGCAGGGCGATAGCCCCGCCGACCGACACATGCCTCGCATGGACTCTCCGAGTTGTGAGCGCCGAAGCCCAAATAGCCCTAAACCCGGATAGCCTTAAACCAACGCCGACCTGACATGTCCGAGTTGTGAGAGTGTAAACACTAACATCTTTGCCTGAGGCTTCGAGGTGACGGCTGGCGTTGGGCCCTTCAATCCTGGACGATCAGGCTTGAGTTGCTCCTCCGATGAGGCAGCATGCCTAGTTTCTGAAAGCACCTTTCCACTCTACCTATTTTGAGTAAGTTTCGCTTTTTTAACACGGAATGTTGTTTTAGAATTGTCAGTGCCGTGGAACAAGAACACCTTCAACGCTTCAAGGGGAAGATGGGAGGGCCTACCTATAGTCTCCATTGTAGTTCCTTTTTTTGGTTTAACCAATTATATATTAAGGATTCTATAAGGTATCCCCCAAAAGGAACTACAATGGAGACTAAAGGTAGAGTGAGAGTGATAGTAGTGTTGGATGACCCCCCATGGCTCTGCTGGTCGTGTCAAGGTCGTGCTGCTGACTAATTTCAGCATGCTGGACTTGGACGGGGACCTTCGATTCAGAGCTAGTCGTGCCCGTCTCTCCTTCCCTCTCTCTCGCTCTGTGTGTGTTGCTTGCCATTGCTTAAGTTGTACACTATGACTGTCCTGGCCCTTGCGTTTCCTTCGTTTTATGCGATGGCACCTCGAGCCAACTGCAACTAAGGATGGACATTGGACTTATGACGAGGCTGCGGGTTTAGGGGTTAGGGTTAATTCAGCAGAGGCTTGGGTCCCAACGTCGGGGTTCTCGTCCCGAGGCTGAGCGACTGGACGCCCAATATGCAAGCGCGACCAGGCGCCATGTCGATATGTCTTTGGTGCATCTTGCCCTATTTCAGCCATGCTGTAGCGCGCGTCAACTTGGGAATAGGCATTCTGCGAAGGTCCTGCATCGTTTGGCTTGTTGCCCCCCTAACCTCCAAGGTATCAAAGGGTCTTCAAAGCCTTCTCAGCAAATGCTGACGGCCTGGTTCTGCCGTGTGAAATCAACGATACGCTTCAAGCGTTCTGGAAAGAAGACGGCTTCTGGTATGATGCACGGCTTGAAGCACTCGATAGTAGCGAATATGCCCTGGTGTGGTACTTCGATGACAACGGTACATCTTACGTCAAGAAGAGTGAGCTGCGTAAGACGGAGGGCGACTCGTTTTTCAAGTGCAGTTTGCCGAAGTGCATTGACACGGATGCGGGGGCCCTCGACTCTGACGGGTCCACTTGCATAGATTATGAGACCTTCTTCGGTGAATGTGGCGAGGGCCGCTACGACGATGCAGACTTCCATGTAGACAAGCTTTGCTGTCTGTGTGGGGGCGGCACGACGAGTCTGACGCTGGCTGGAATTGGCCATTTGCCTGTCAACGTGTCCATGGACCAGATGACACAGCCTCCGCAGCCAGGGCAGCCAGAGTCGGGGTATAGGAGACCTTCTTGGGTGCTGGCAGGGTCTCTCACAGGTGAAGCTTCCCATGTGAGATGAAATCGACAGTCATCTCTCACAGAACAAGCCGCACGTGAGGTTGCACTTGTTGGTGTTTGTTACCACTCCTTGTGTCAGGAGCTGTGTCCAAGAAGCGCAAAGCAGCCAAAGTCAGGTGCGACTTCTGTTTATTAAATGACACTTGTTGTTTCCCGCCATCTGCACATCCGGTGCAGCGTGGATAGTCGTGCAAAACGCCATGTACGACCTTTCGTGGATGATTACTTTATAAGTTTTTGTCTCTACCAATTTGTTTGGCTGCCGTGGTGCACATCGGTCCTGCCACAGTGCCAAGCGCAGTGTTGGGTTTCTTTTTGGACCTTCAAAAATCGTTGCCGCTTCTACGCAGCGAGAAAGAGAGAGAGTGAGAGTGAGAGTGAGAGTGAGAGAGAGAGAGAGAGAGAGAGCACGGACGCTTTTCGTTTACTTTCGGGCGTCTTGAGCCAGCGCTAGTGCGTGAAGTTTGCAGTCTGTACGTACAAACTCAGGTGTTCTAGAGGGATCTTGTGGGCCTGGGGCCTTGAGGTTGTTCCCCGAAACCAGCAAGGAAACAAACAGGGTACCCGAAATCGTGCGGCCAATTTTGGACTCATGGGGGAGCCTCGGGGGTGCTCCTGGAATGGTTCTTGGGTGTGTAGGGCTTGGGCGGCCCTGTGCTCATTCACGATTCGAGGTCTGCGCCGGCGTCTAATTCTTTAAACTGTATACTCCCATATATAGTTACATGTTTGAATTTATTAGTGCTGTGTGATGCCATCACATCGCACGCATCCTCTTGGACTGCAATGCTTCAGCCACATGTGAATCGACGGAACTCAGGCCATGTACAGACCACGCGGTCATGCAGGTATGGATTTAGGACAGTATGTACACATGGAGATTTACATTTACGTTTACATGTACACGCACACATGTATGTATATATATATATATGTATGTAACGTATGTATGTATATGTGTGTACATATGTTTGTATGCGTGTCTGTGTGTCTGCATGTATGTCTGTCTTTCTGTCTGCCTGCATGCATGCATGCATGCATGCATGCACGCATGCACGCATGCATACGTGCATGTATGTATGTGTGTGTGTGTGTACGTGTATATGTATAGTTTTTGTATATGTATGCGCATACAAAGATACATCACTACATGCTCGCACACAGCACAAACACATACACATATGTGACCATTCACATATACATGCATGTATACATATACATATACATATACATACTTACGTAGGTACATGCGTGTGCACATACGCACATATGTACCTACAGTAAGTATGTACATACATTCGCACGGACACACCACCGGACAGATGCAGACAGACATGCAGGCAGGCAGGCAGCTCCATACACACAGGCAGACATGTGCATACAGACGTGTGCGTTCTGACACATGTTTGCAGTCAACCAGCTGGTCAGGCAGCCTGCATTCGGGAATTCACTTTCTTCCCCAAGGCAAGGTGATGGCAGGGACTTTGCTGACACTCTTGTAGCACGGGTATGCTAATGGCACTCATTCTGTACTGCCCTTGGAGAATGTGTCGTGTTTGAGGCAGGGCAAATGCAGGGTTTGTGAAACGCCCGCCGGTGGCCTGATCTTGCATGCCAGCCTTGCGAGGCCTTATATGAGAGAGAGCTCGCACCATTCGTTGCCTTTTGCCTCTTGCCGGTGACTTGGCTGCGCATGTGCTGGGCAAGGCAATCACTCGGTGCCAAGTTTCGGTAGTGCCAGGACCCAGATCTTTGTGGCGGTGTGGAAGGCGATAAGAGTCTCGGTCGTATGTAGACTTGGGTGCGGCGCATGGGTTGATTTGCAGCCGAATTTGAGAGATGTTTGTGTGTGTGTGTGTGCTGAGGTTCCCGATCTATTGGAACAACTCGAGACCTTTCTCCAAGCCTGTGCTGTTCCAAGAATTGGGCATCGATTGGCTGGGCGACATCAACACTGTGGAGACCACACACGTGGAATTGTTTGCAATGTTTGTTGTGCCTTGCTAGTTGCTGCTAGTTGAGATGCGGTAGGAGAAAATGCCAATACATGAAGCGGAGCAGGAGAAGAGTAGCGGTGGTAGTGGTAGTAGTTGCAATGGGATTAACTGTCAGCAGTAGCAGCAGTAGTAGCGGCAGAGCAGCCGTAGCAGCAGCAGCAGTAGTAGCAGCAGCAGCAGGACGTCGTAGTAGTAGTAGTAGTAGTAGTAGTAGTAGGAGGAGTAGTAGGAGGAGGAGGAGGAGCAATAGCAGTAGTAGTAGTAGTAGTTGTTGTTGTTGTTGTTGTTGTTGTCGTTGCGGTTTCGGTTGCGGTTGCGATTGCGGTTGCGGTTGCGGTTCCGGTTGCGGTTGCGGTTGCGGTTGCGGTTGCGGTTGCGGTTGTTGTTGTTTGTTTGTTTGTTTGTTTGTTTGTTTGTTTGTTTGTTTGTTTGTTTGTTTGCTTGTTCCCCACATCATTGTGTGGGGTTCTTACTTTTGGGGCCGCCCCGCGTCACCTCACCTCACGTCCTTCCTCCTCCTCCTCCTCCCGCTCCTCCTCCTCTACACACACACACACATACAGACACATACGCACACAGACACACACACACACACACACTCCTCACACACACACACACACACACACACACTCCGGAAGACTCTAAATGCCTCGTCGGGCTGCTCCGGCGGAGGCCGCGCGCGGGCTCGGGACGCGGCTTCCGGA
>CAJNDV010031213.1:21428-38949 GCA_905221635.1 Symbiodinium sp. CCMP2456 | reverse complement strand
GTAGCAGGAGCAGTAGCAGCAGCGGGACCAGTAGCAGTACCTGCAGCAGTCTTCGTCGCAGTCATCGTAGTCGTGGTCGTAGTCATAGTTACATTCGCACTCGTCGTCGTAGTAGTCGTAAGCGTGGAGGTGGTGGTGGTGATGCTGGTGGTGGTAGTGGTGGCAGCGGTAGGGGGAGGTAGTCGCAGTAGTAGTGGTGTGGTATAGTAGTGATAGTCGTAGTCGCAGGTCTAGTCGTGGCCGAGCCGTACTTGGAGTTGTAGTCGTCGTCCGCTGCCGCTGCTGCAGCTTCTTGCCTGTTTGCTCAACAGTGTCTTGGGCTGCTGTCGCTGAGCTGTAGGTTGTATAATGCTGTCGGGCAATCCGATCCTGCCGGACACTGCAATGTGGTGCCTGGGAGGAGATATGCAGACGAACCGTTACGTCTTTCTGCCCCAAGCTGTTCACGATCCAAACTAACCATTTCAAGGAGGCAACTTGGCAGAAGCAGGTGAGAGAAGTCACGGTGTGATGCTGCACGGAGACGTTAGTAGTGTTGGTGCAAAGTAGACCCAAATTAGAAGAGCAATGCATCGCTTTGTTTCTATGTTTGGACTTTTCTGCAGTCGGAAGCATTTTGTGCTATGTAGCGGGCTGGTATTCAGCCACTCCTTCGGTGCCCCAACGCGCACCCGTGGAACCAAGGAAAGGAACGATGTTTGCGGGGCCAAGTCAAGCCGAATCGAGCCATGGCATCTGACATGGCGCACTTCGCCCTAGTGCCCCATAAAAACTCTAAACTCTGAAGCCCTTACTTAAGAGGCTTCATAGCAGTCTTTGTTGGGGGCTCTAGAGTCAGAGCACATCGTGGGATAAAAACTCGGAGTGACGAAGTCACATTTCTGGGAACTCACCTGGTCTTCAATGGTTCGATGGTGCGAGGGGTCCACTTGGCATGGCCTTAAGGTGTTAGGAGCCTGGGTATAGGTCTGCTACAAGTCGCAGCCTTCCGTGCTTGCGCAATCAAACATGCTATTCCCCCGCTAGTTTTTTCTTTCGTAATGAAGACATTGCTGACAAAGGCAATGTCTGTAATAGCAACGCTAAACCCTGAATGCCTTCATCTGGCATGTCCGAGTCAAGAGAGTGCGAACGTAAAGCCGCAGAGGGAAAGGAGAAACTAGACGAGACAGCCCAAACTTAAAAGCGAGGAACAGCCGAGGAACCATAATGCACCTTGCGTTTCGTGATGTCACAGGAAGGCAAGAGGAGGACCGTGGCCTACGAGGTGCAGTCAGGGGATGCAAAGATATGCCGGTTCATCTCACTGTCACCCCTTGGGGCTTCTAGGATTTATGAGGTTTGGAGGCTATCAGGTGTGCAATAGATTCTTGCAGTGTGCTTGGCATCCCATATGGTTGAGGGCTGGGTTCATATGGTCTACATACACTGTAAGCGAGAAACCCTCCAGGGTACAACCACCCTGTTTGAAGAGGCCAGCACGCTGTTCAATGACCCGAAGTTCGGCCTCACCTCCATGAAGTTTCGCATGTTCCTGCTGCTGATTGTGTTCCTTTGAATGCAGCTTTGAGGCTGTAGGGGCATCGGGTTGAGGGGTCGGTTTAGGTTAGAGCGTAGAATTATGCTGGCTCTGAGATCACTGCCCTGCTGCATCGGGTCCAGCAGACCGCACGGCACGGTTGCCTGTTGAATCAGTCTTCCATGAAACAGTATCCCGAAATCAATCAACCTTATATACTTATTGTGTAATATACCCAGAACCCCATTCTAGTTGTGAAGGCCCAATAGTGCCCGTCGATGTCCAGGTTCCTTTGGGGTCTGGCGGCGGTGGAAGAAACCCGCCTCATCCTGATTTGGTGGAGTCTCTGTTGCACACCGCTTGCATGCGCAGCTTAGAATTGGGAATGAAGAATCCGGGCAGCGGTTTCGCTTGCAAGGAACGTGCTTCTGACTCTTCCAACCCGACAAAAGGGCGAGCATTGTCTCATGGGAAAGGCCGGTGTTTCCCGCATTCTAGGCCTGTCTCTACATGCGATGCAGAAATCTGCATTTTCATCTCGTACTGCTTTATGTCATATCATCCTACATCGCAATATGTTATACCATGCCATATCATAGTCTATCATGTTCTGGTCTGGTCGGTTCTTATATATTATGTTCCAGTTTGCTATCTAGAACAGATTATACTATATGACACTACATTATACTGTTATATATTTTGAGGTGTTTATTCTGTGAAGCATATTTGTATTTGTGGATATTTTCCGTTTGCTGATCCTCAGATGTGCGTTCGTGTTTATGTTACGTATGTCAGGTTACATCGTGTGATACATGTGCCATGGACTGTACTACGGTATAGTCTAGCATACTGTATTGTTACATTGCAGCATGTATTACATAGTATATACTGTAGAGTTTGCACTTGATTTGATATGGCATATTTTGTATTGTATAGCGCTTCTGTTTTAGATGTTATGGTTTATGTACTACAGGTTTTATATTCTAGACTTTACATCATGTTATACTATGAGTATTCACTTTTATATTCATGTTGCATGATAATATGGAGGTTGTGTTATGTGTGTTTATATATTGTTATGTTATGCCAAGTCATCTTCAGTTCTAGTATGCTATGCTATACCAAAATATTCTAAATTATTCGGCACTGAACTATAATTCACCGTGTTATACCCTACTTCGCTATAGTAAGTTATTTGCACTATACCAGACCATACCATACCATACTATACTATACTATATTATACTAGCCTGTGCTCGACTAGACTGGACAACAATTCTGTACTATACTAGTGCATCATGTTATGCTATGTTATACGGCACGGCAGTCGGGTGTAGTACAGTGCAAAATATCACAGTGCCGTGGTAATGCTCTATTTTCTGATGCCATACTACAAAAATGCAGCAGTCTGTTGTTATGTTCTCTGTGCGATGGTGTGTCCCGGGAGGTGGAAGATGAGCACGGCGAGGACGAATTGGAGGCCTCAGGGTTTGTAGGACTCTAAAGGGTATGTAGTATAAGGGGTTACTATGCCGGCGTTATTTTTTTGAGCCTAGGAGTAGGGGTTTATGTAACGGGCTTAGGACTTTAGGGATCGGCATGCTGCCATGGTCTGCAAGATTCGTCTCAACCTACAGGAACCCTTCTGGTCTAGGGTTTAGGGCTGCTTCACATGTGGCAGAGCTTTGATCGTATCTTACAGGGAGCTGCGGCTGCAAGCTGAGTCAGACTTGGTTTGATTGTATCGCCCTTGAACTGATGCATACTTCCGCAGACAGCTGCTTCCCCACACAAGTTACACTAGCTGCGTGCAGCAAAATGCGAAGAGACCGAACAGTTGCCAACGGACACCGTTGCCTCTGGCAGGTATGTGGCATCCATCGTTGGGGCCTTGGGTGGGTGTGTTGCAGGCCTTTTCAGCATCCTTGCTCCTGGCATTCCCAACTACACCATCACTCGCCAAGTGTTTCGGCAATGGCAGTCCGAAAGCCTCGCTCTGAGGTCGCAGCCGCATCATAAATATCTTGTTGAACCTGGGCCCGCGGTCGGTGCCTGGCAAAAAAAATTCAAATAAGCTCGTAACTCGTCCTCTACACCCCGGATGTCCGAGTTGTGTGAATCCGAGACTTTATTCCCGCTCGTTTCCCTGAGGTGTGGCTATTCCGTTCTTGCCAGTATTTGTCGTTATGAATTCTCCAACCATGTGAAGCTGTGAGACTCGAACAAGACTTGCGCATTCAGCTGTGATTGCTTCAGGTGCTGCAATGCTTGATCTTTTATGTTGGAGCCGCAGATGCAGTCTTGTGCTGGATCGAGCATTGGGAGTCTCGTGCAGCTAGGGTTTGCTTGGGATGTCCAGCTGCAAGGAATCAAGTATCTCTTATCGGTCCGGAACGTCTCTGACTTGATCCTGAAGCTTGGCGGCAAAGTCTCCAGCTTACCGACAGCATAAACAAACTCACTACTGATCTCCAGAAGTTTAGCGAGTTTAAAGACCTCCCCGACGCGGACATTTGCCCAGGAGCGGCCTGAAAAATTACTCCCACAGTTCCTTTCCATACGCATACTATAATTAAAATAATGTAGCCCAACACCCTATCACAATTACCAACCCCCAGAGTATCCAGGAACAGCCTGGCATTGACCTTCCTTGTCACGGTGGATGAGATGCAGCTCGAGCCAAACGGGCCAAGACAGCAGTAACGCCGGAAAAACAACACATAGCGCACCACAGAGAATCGCAAGTACTCGCATACGGAAGTTGATGTCTACACGGCATGAGATTTGTTGTTTTTGCACAGGGTCTCTGAGGTTTTAGCTGCACGTAGGACTGCACGACAAACCTCTCGTGTCTTTTCGACAGAGACAGCAGGATAGGATATCAGCTTCTCGCTTGGGTTTAATGGGGGCTTCTAAGAATAGGGGACCCTAATATAGCACCCTGAATAGTAGGATCCTTATTATAAGGACCCCAAAATAAGGTACCCCCTAATTTTCGGAAACTCCCTAATGGTTCAGCTTCGCAAACGCCACTTTGCAGCAGAGGCTCTTCGAGGCTTTCGCTTCCGAGACAGATGCAGCACTTCTCCGGAGATGCCGCTCGGGCTACGCGGATTCAGGGGAGGTTACATCAAGTGCCGAAAGAAGAGTGCCGGAGGCAAGCCGATTCACGGCTGGTCCATTGCCTTCGTGGACCGGATTCTGAAGCGGACACGTTCGACGGCCACGCGACAAAACATGGCTTCCATTGGCATGACCCGCCCCATACTAGCTTTTGGGTAGTCGTCGCCGCATCCTCAGCAGACCTTCCAACACTTCAACCATGCAGGGGACACCCCAAATCCTAAGCCCTCAACCCTCAATACCTGAGACCTCTTCCATGGCCAGGCTGCACTAAAAGACAACTTTCGAAATTTCGAAAACCTACGCTACTGCTATAAGTCCTATAAGGCTTGGAAAGCCGAAGCCCGTTATAAATCTCAGGTAGGTCTATGGATCTTCACCCCGATCTTGATCGTAATCTGCTTCTTCGTGATCGAAGATTCAGCAGACACCGTGAAAAAGGCCGGGGGTGTCGAAGACCGAAGCTTGGGGCATATAGTAGGTCGCTCAAAGAAAGACCAGCTCCCGGAGAGCAGTCAAAAAGACTGCGGCTCGTTCCCTGCACTCCCGGTGATCGGGTACAGAGATGTGCCTTCTGAAAGTCCTGCTGTTAGGGCCCTGTCTTGAAGCATGCTGCCGATAGAAGCGAACAACCCGGGAGTAGGGCGAAAAGTGTCAGAGAGATTCCTTGAGAAACTTGAGCCCCGTGCATGAATCAAGTGCGAGCAAGCTTGCGAAGAGAAGCATGTCCCAGTATCACCCGTCCTGAGGGCGAAACAGAACAAACAAGGGGCCTAAGTGGCCGAGCAAACGAAGAGTTCAGAACGAGTGCCGAAGCAAAGCCGTTTTTGTTCCGCGGTGCGATGTTGCAGAATGGGAGTTCCAAGCAGATCTTGTTATCTTGTTCTACAGCTCGGCAAGAATCCCAATCGCAAGCCTCGCAAGTTGACACGGGCTGCAGGCACGTGCCACCTTCTGTCTTTGTGACATCCTGGGCGAGGACCTGTGGATGCACCGGGACGTCCCAGTACAGGTGAGGGGGCTTTGAGGCCACTGGCCTTCTTTGGGTGCTTCGGATCCTGCTATGTGGGATGTATACCGGGGTCTGAACCCTAAACCCTAAACCCTAAACCCTAAATTTTTCCCTCAACCCTAAACCCTAAACCCCTAAACCCCTAAACCCTGAACCCGTCAATTCCCCCAGCCAGGACTGCATCGGGCATCAGCTGAAGCGTCTTCTGCTCTCCGGGCTGTCAGACTGACTGCCTTCACAAAAAGGCATCCTAGGCTTAGGGTTCAGGGTTTCCCAGAGACTCCCAAACTCCTGAATTAAGGAATAGACTTCAAATCATATCAGGGATCCTATTATAGTTTAAGGTGTATTCCTTAATTCAGGAATATACTTCAAATCATATCAGGGGATCCTATTATAGCTTCAGGTATATTCCTCAATTAAGGGGCTTAGGAGTCTCTGGGTTCCTGGTCTTGGACCGGAGTTTGAATTTTCAATCGTCGCAGAATCTGGCGGGAGCGGCGAAGTCGTTCGCAGCGCCTTGGTCGGACTCCGCCTTTGGCTTCAACTTCTTAGCGGCCTCGAGGTTTTTCTCTTTTCATTTTAAATCCGGCTGGGTTCTGGAGTACCATACTTGAATACTTTTTTTCGGGACCTGTTCCTTAAGGGAAGCATTATGAAATTAAAGTCTATACTTTTTCCTCCCTGGTTACTTCAAAGTCTAGACAGGGGCCTACATAATTGCAAATACTATTTTTGGGTGCTCCTATTTCTGATTGTAGTATCATGTACCCCAATCATGTACCCCAAAACCCTATTCCAATAATGAAGTATTAAGACCCTCATAGTAACAGTAGCTTCGAATACTGCCAACAGGCGGAGCAGAATTCGTAATTCGTGTTTTGAAGCCTGCTTGGGTTGCTGCCCACGGCATGGCGTGCTTTTCGGGCTACACATGCCAGGCGTGCCGGAGATGCAGCCAGCAGAAAAACAAGCAGAACAGTCCTGGGCACTTGTACATTTCGGCATCGGTTCGGAATAAAGCCACTGATGCCAGCGCCCAATGAATTTTTCTCAGCCCCTCACAAGAAGGGCTTCGAAGATGGACCTCGCCCAGATGGGTTTAGAGTCCCCAAATTCGGGCCCACCTTCCAAGTTGGCCTTCGTCGCTTTACTATAGAGTGGCCACAGCGGGGGCAACCGGACCCGCTAGCCCAAGCCATTGATCAGCCTAGTTTTGATACAGCCGACGTGCTCAAAAGTCGCAGTGATTCCTGAGCAAGTGCAAAGTTCTGTGGTATTCAAGCCGACTCTCTCGTCCTGCATTCACAGCATGTTCCTTAAAGCCTCTTCTTTGCCACCGCAGCTGCATCGCAGCGCGGGTGGGGGGCAGCCTGCACCGCGCAGCGAGGTGGGGGCGGGAGGGTGGAAGCCGAATGTTGCTTTGAAAGAGAGTCGGGTTTGATGTAGGGGCCTTAAATAATTAGAACTCGGTTTTGGGGGTTCCTTATTAGAATTATAGCATCATATACCGATTTCCTCCCAAACCCTATTCTAATTATTGAGGCCCCTATGTCAGGATTCGATTATGAGCCTTCTTTTCATCGATGCCCTGAACCCCAATCCTAGTCTGGTGGGGGATCGAGGATCAATGTTAGAGTTTGGGGGGCGGTCCCTATCCATATAGGGCTTCTTGAAACAATCATATTTATGTAAGTTTAGATTCAGATATATACCAGGAGTGCATAATTTGGCAGTCAATACAACCATCACGTCAAGGATCTGGTTATTCGGGCACACGGAGGTTCCCCCAGAAAGAATCAAAAAAAAACCTTCGATGAATTCCGGCTTTACGCTATAAGGGTCCCTGCCTTCTGAAACTCCGATATGTTGCACACCCTAAACCCTAAACCGTGGCCACAGTGACCCGCCCCAATCGATGCTGCTCAGGGCAGGTGGGCCATGGCGCAAGAGAAGAAAGTGATGAGAAGCCCCAGGACTGAGTTATTTTGGGGCTGATAGGGGTCGCAATGGCTCCTAGGGCTTTAGGGTTTAGGGCTTGGGCTCATACATAAGGGTTTTTGGGGGGGTTCTATAGGGCTTTTGAAGACTGCGTCTTTTTTGGGCTGATAGGGGTCGCAATGGCTCGTGGGGTTTAGGGTTTAAGGGAACTTGGCCGGGCGAGCTCCAATCAACCCTGTGTTTAAAAAGGGCTAGGGCTTGGGCTATTACATCTATCTATCTATCTATCAATCTATCTATCTATCTATCTATCTATCTATGTATCTATCTATATATAGAGGGTTTTTGGGGGTTCTATTATAGGGCTTTTGTCCCAAGCTCTTCCTGAGAGGATCCCACGGAGCCCGAAGATACCAAAAGTGAAGAGCCCGAAGATCCGGGTCCGCGACACGACAGCTGCCAAGGCAAAGGTCAAGAAGGACCACAAGGCAACGGTTTAGGGTTTGGGGTTTAAGAAGGACCACAAGGCAACGGTTTAGGGTTTGGGGTTTAGGGCTTAGGGTTTAAGAAGGACCACAAGGCAACGGTTTAGGATTTGGGGTTTAGGGCTTAGGGTTTAGGGTTTAAGAAGGACAGCCGTTTAGGGTTTATGCAAAAGGGGCTTAGGGTTTAAGAGGGACCACAAGGCAAAGGTTTAGGGAAAAGGGTTTAAGAAGGACCACAAGGCAACGGTTTAGGGCTTAGGGTTTAAGACGGGGTAAGGGTAGCATGGGCGCTGGCCGGCACCTCAGTTTGTCTTTAAAAAGGGTTTAAGAAGGACCACAAAGCAACGGTTTTTGGGTGTTGAGCTCTTCGGTGATGTGATTTTGGGTATGTTGAAGTTGGTCTAAATTAAGGTCCCCTTTTCAGGTCCCCAATATAGTACGGCACCCTTTGAGAAAAAGGACCCTAACAGGGACCCTCATTTAAAGAACTGCCCGTGTGGTCTATTTGGGAGTTTCCGAAAATAGGGGGTACCTATTTTGGGGGTCCTTATAATAAGGATCCTACTATTTAGGGTGCTATATTAGGGTCCCCTATGTTCGGAAACCCCCATTTTGGGCAGGAGAAGCCAAAAACAGGCGGTAGAAGCAAGGAGAAGAGGCTCGACCTGCTTTTCTCGTCTCGGCATTTAGGGTTTAGGGTTTTGAAGGTTTGGGGTTTAGGGTTTAGGGTTTAGGGGTTTAGGGTTTAGGGTTTTAGGGTTTAGGGTTTAGGGTTTTGACGGCTTGGTTTGCCGCCGGGTTCGTAGCAGGTCAGGGGAGTTATAGGGGTTTTTTAAGACTTCGCTTCGCTTGGTGTTTGCGAGTGTTCAGGCAGCCCGCAGACTTGGCTCGGGGGTTGAAGATCTGCGGCGGCCATCGTAGGCCCTCTCCCCCTGCTTTGCGGCAGTCCGCACAAAGAAGTCGCATAAGTACATGATGAGATTCCCTCATGGGGGCCGAGCTTGCCTCTCACACCTCACATGGAGGAAACCTTCGTTGCTGCAGTAGACTTTGAATATCCCGGTGATTGAAACAAGAGCTTGCTCACTACATTCCGGTGATTCCGCCGTCGAGAGCATCCCTAACAAAACCCTAAACCCTGTATTAGTATTACTTGAACCCTGAACCGCCCACAGCTCCATATGTCCTAGACCCTGTGCCAGAGACAAAAAATCCTTATCCTAAGCCATAACCCCCAAAATGCCATAAACTCATGGGGCACTTTGTTGTTGTCTCCAATCATCGAGACGCGGCCGTTTTTCCCGAAGAGTGAGTGCCGAAACTCCCGTTAAGCCACATAAATCCTGACTCCACAGCTGCAGACACCAAGAATTCCCCGAAGGCCCTCGCCCTGCAGACTCGATACGGGAGTTTCTGAAAATAAGGGGTGCCTTATTTGGGGTCCTTATAATAAGGATCCTACTATTCAAGGTACTATATTAGGGTCCCCTATTTCGGAAACCCCCATATTCACCCCTCACGCAACCCGTAACTCTGACGTTCAGAGTTGGAGGCTCCTTTCTCTGAACCGGCGCCTCAGCTGCAGCTGAGGGGACATGCTGCAGTCATTCCTCGAGGCTTGGAGTGTGGCTTTAAGGGTTTAGGGTTTAGTGTTGATGGCATCGCAGTATGGTATTATGTACCAGAGTGATTTCACTGTGCAGTCAAAAGGCAATATGCCTCGCCGCGCTCTGCGGCGACTTTCATAAATCAGCGATAATATCCGACAGAACTTGAAAATATCATGGAAGCAGGCATTTTGTACTTGACACTGAAAAGCACGGAACCGACTCTGCAGAAGTGAACGCAGTCTCTTGTATGATGCGCCCGGGATGCAGTGGCATGCACATGCGGCAGCCCGTGATGGACGACGTCCTCGGTCCACAGTCACAACAACTAGGTAGCTAGGTTTGCCAGCGGATTCACTGTGTCGTAGGGGGCCCAAGGGGCCGTGGCCTTGCCCAATGGAGTACCTAATGCAGAATGGCCATGGATGTTTCACAGCCAAGGGGCCGCACTGTGCACCCTGAATGGAAGTAGGGTCCTGAATACAAGAACCCCGACAATGCGAACCTCCATGAGTCTCGAAGACATACCCCTGTGCTGTGTGACATTTCTGCTCCCTCCTTCTTTGCCAAGACGAGGGGTTTGACCTCGGAGCCCAGGAAAATCTTTCTTGCGATCCGCTGTGTCGTCCCTGGCGAATCTACTGCGCCTTGCTCAGTGGGCTAGAGCTTGTAGGGCTGCAGGATATGGGCTGAATTAAGTTCAAAGTGCAGGGTAGGCGAGAGAAGCCTGCTGCAAAAGGGTTTACATATTGAGGGCAGTCAGACGAGCATTTCCAACTTGACAGGGAGATGTTGATGGCTGCTCCGCCGGTCCTACGACACAAGCATGGAAGTTCGGCTACTGCGTCAAACCGCAGCTGTGAGGATTCTGAGGACGGTTGCGAGCTTTCTGGGCCTGCTTTGAAAGGTTTCCAGCACGGGCATCTGCGTGGAGGAGAAGGCCTTCAGATTCTTCTTTGGTTGAGCCCCTGCATGGCCTGTCGCTACGATGTTCCATCCCTGTAGTGACGTAGTGGGGCAAGCCGTCGGAGTTTGCAATGCTGAAGCATCGACAGAACGGTTCGATTGGTAGGCTGGTATTTGGCTCTTGCCAGGCCATTCTCCGAGATGTTCTGGACTGCTGGGTGTCCTGCGCATGGCTTGGGTGTGGGGTGAAGCGATTTGTTTTGGGTCGCGGCATGCTTTGCCTATAATGCTTGGAGGGGGTGTGGCCAGGCGTCTGGAATCTTTGGCGGCTCTCCGTTGCCGAAGGAGGCGCGAACAGCGGCTGTTTGCTTACGCTTGGCTTGCATGGGTTGGCGGCTGTGCGGACGTTTCGGCAATGGACCAGAGGTGTTCTCTCGAACCTATAATGGATGATGTCGGCGAACTGATGATAAAATTTCAAAAAATGAATAGTCTTAATTTTGAAACATAGATTTGGTTAAGCCTTCAAACTGGAGATACATGTTTGCAAAGCTGCGGCCGCCGCCGCCGTGAGAGTTTGTGTGCTGAGACATGACATGCTCTGGCACCGTGAGCAAGGCAGATGCATGATTCGCACGATGTCGCGTGGCTTAGCTTTAAAACCACTGCTGAGTGCACCAGTCAGAGCACAGGTTACAAGCATGAGGCCGACTCCTGAAGCATAGCCAGAGACCGTTCCTCACATCGCGAAGCTGTGTAGAGTGATTGGGTTATATATGCCGCGTATGGCACCATGGGTTTACATGAAGCCCAAAAGCCCGAAACCTCTAGACCTTAAGCCCAGAACCTCTACACCCGAAACCTCTACAGCCCGAACCCCTAGACTCCCTAGACCCTAAACTTCTGTCCTAGTCCTCAGACGGCGTTCCCTAAGATGTTTGGTTTCTTGAGCCATGGAGTCGACGGTGAAAGTGGAGCCCTTGCATCTCAGCTGGGGCTCGGGGAAGCGAAGCTAGCTACAGACTTGGGTCTGTTTTTTAGTTTTAAGTTCCTGATTGCTTTCATGTAGAGCCCCAGCTATACATATTTTTCGTGGAAACCCTAAACCCTAAACTGCCCTGAACCCTAAACTACAAGTAGTTTTGGGGGCTCTTGAGATCGACACCGAGGAAAGCCAGGGCGACACAAAGACAGCGAAGCCGATCTGCTTGTGGCCTGTGTAGAGGATTCCGACTCCGAAAACCTGGAGGAGAGCCTTGGGTTATACAATTTACTAATTTGAGGACAATAGAACAAAGGAGAAGTGCTAGAATTATAGACTGGGGAGTGATCCTACTATAAGTGTTTTTAGCTTTCTACGGAGAGAGTTGGTTTGGATTCCGCCAAGCTTCGCACACTTCTTGCAATCTCTCTAGCGCGACTTTCTCTGGTTCAGAGAAGAACCATGGCCTGAGCTTGGCACAGCGTTGCTATAGGGTTTAGGGTTTAGGGCCTTAATTAATATTAATGACCAATGACCAGACATGCCAGTCGGTAGCAAGGAAGGTCAGACATATCTTCTTCAGAACCTGCCAGACCTCTGCGCACCATGACCAGGACCCGACCCATCCCTTGTCGAGGGTCAAGAAGAACCGCCATCTACAGACTTCCATAACCAAGGCACGTGGGCCACAGTTGAAGTGTTGAGGACCAGGTTTGGCAGTTTCGGCCCCACAAAAATAGTGCCAGACACTTGCACATCCAAAAGCTGGCTTGGGCACTTTCGGTGTGAAATCTGTGTTGGATGTGCCGGTTGATTGCAGTTGCTAAACGGGTGAGAACTCGGACTGCGGCATTGGACAGACGTCGCCAGGGTCCTGCGTTGTTTGGGAAATGCAGCTTCTGGCCATTTTTGGCCGTTTACCTCAACGGCAACACGTCGCAGGCTGTAGTCTCGTCCTTGTAGATGCTGGCCGGATCGTTGGCCAGGGCCCACGACTTAAAACTGCTTGTTGATGTCTCTCGCTTGAACCCAAGTGTAGACCCGACGTGGTGTCTTTAGCGAGGACCCCAGAGATATTTTGAAACCCCTGCCTGCCTGGCCAGGCCAGGCCAGGCCGGAAAGCTGAAACCAAAGTAACTTGTGTCAAGACCGGCACAAAGGTTTCATGTGGGGGCCTTAATAATTAAAATAATTATCTTTGCTATTTTGGGGGTTCCTTATTGCAGTTATAGTATAATGGGCCCCCAAAACCCTATTCCAATCATGAAGGCCCTTAGATCAGGTTTAGGGTTTCTCAAAAAAAGGCTTGAGACCGATCAGGCACTCTTGAAGTTCCAGAACGATAGAAGGAGAGGCTACGAAAGCGAAAAGATCGAGCACCCTTGGCCAGGTTGATGTAATCTGTACGGTGTGATTTCAGCAAAAGACATTGCGGATTCTGGAGAGGTTAGCTGATCAATTGCATATCAATGGAGCACAGCTCAAACTCAGATACTTATAAACCCTAAGCCCTAACCGCTTTGTCCTTGCTAGGGAGGAGAGAATAAGCCCTAAACCTTAACCGGCAGATCAATGTACGACTCCCAGGCGAAGCGACTCGGTAGTCCGCAGCGAGATGCCTGAGGTACAAGATCAAGCCACGTCCTCGTCCCACTCGAGAGCTGCCGCGGTCCCTCTTTGAGGCACACCTAAATTGGGGAGGCTGGGCATTTCGGTTTGAGTCTTAGGATACAAGGGCTATTGGCTTTAGGGCAAAAGGTCGTGGTGTGAAGGACTTTGAACAGGCACGTTTGTTGGAGCCAGCCCTGAATTCTACGCAGATCCTGCCCCCTGCGCGGGAGGACCCGCGCCATTTGGCAGACAAGACTGTGAGGGCGAGGGTCGCGCCGAAGAACCTGCACACCATCAGGAGCCGGCCAAAAACTGCCCTGCAGTGCCTAGTATGCTAGTAAGTATTTTTTGGAATGCCACTGCTAATGTTTTCAGAACATAATATTGTAAGATACACTATAGCAGACCATGGTATGTGTGCGTGCATGTGTATGTAGAGAGAAGGAGAGGAGTAGCATAGCATGGCACAGTCTAGAGTAGTAAATCGAATCGTCTCGTCTAGTATAGTGTAGTGCAACATGGTAGTGCGCGGGATGTCAGTTGAGCGAGGTGGGTAGGTGGGCACTTTCCATTGCCATGGTTCCCGGAAAGACCGTTGCATCACCATGAGACTGAGCAGCACATCGAGACAAGACGAGGAGGTACGAGTCAGCGAGTCGTAATGATTATGCGTATACCTTTTGTGATTTATGAGAACCAGCTGATAAGTCATTTCCATGTTTGAAGCTACCGGCAGCAGCTAGTGCAGCACTGGTATTTGAGACTACTTGAGGGTAAGGCTCTAAAGGCACCTGAAATGCTCCCGCCTGCTTGTGGAAGGAAAGATATCTTCCGGGCAAAGCTTGGGCTCGATGTCGAGGAAGCCAAGTGGAGCAAGAAGGACGTCGTGGCCTTCTCGGGGTTCGGGGATTTAGCATCTGGACGTTCAGGGTTTAGGGTTTAGCTGTCCTTTTTGTGACGTTGCAAGCCAGTTGCAAAGGGTTTAGATGCTTGGGACTGAGGAGGTTTTGAGTGTTCAGCGTTTTGGCTTTGCGAACGGACAGGGTTATATAGCCGTTCCCCTGTTTAAAAACCAGGGATTTCGGATCCGGGGAATCCGGGGTACCGGGGTCCTTCGTCTTGTGGGAGCTTGAAGTTGAAAGGGTGGGAGCTGCAGCGGCGGCCCCTTTCGATCCAAACAGCGATGCGAGCTTGGGCTGGCGATTCTCGGGCCAAAACGTCGATTCTCCTTCAGAGTCTGGGCAATCTCATATCTTCGCTGGTTTTTTTGTGCTCATAGGAGGAGGAGCAGCTGGCTGATGTCGTCCGACAGCAGCTCATAGAGGAAGTCTTCCGGGAGGCCGGGTGCTTTGGACCTGAGATTCTGAGAGCTCTTGGCAGCTTCGAGGTTTGATAAATTTAGGGCCCTTCACACTTTTCCGCAATTAAGTTCGACCATCTTGATCCGCCAGGGATACAGAGAAAGGATGCAGACGATGACCCCGCGCGAGCGGGGCGAATGGTTCATGCAACAGCAACAAGAGCTGACAACGGCGCTTACGAAGGAGTGGGTGGGGCACCTGTGTTGGGCTGTTGGAGCGGGTTGCACGATCAGTTCTCAGGGCCCAGAGATGTTTTGGGCGCTTACCCTTACCTCGCTGGGGAGGAGCTCATGTAATATGGTGGGGTCGGAATAACGAGCAATACAGTATTCCCACAAATACTTCCAGCGTTGCATCTTCTTGTGCAGCGCACCTCTGAATCCTATTCTAGGTATCAAGGCCCTGTATTAAAGACATCCCTGTGTCTGAGATTTTCGCCGCTCTTCGAAAGTCTGTAGGAGCTTTGGAAGAAAAGGAAATACAAGCTTGAGTGGGAGAAGGTGAGGCTGAGCTGCATGGAGGTTCCGGTTTAAGGTTTTTTAGGGTTCAGGGATTGCGGCTTACAGATTACAACTGATAGGGTTATATAGGGTCCAAGCGTCAGCGTTTAGGATTCAGAAACGCCGTGGTCAGGTCTTAGAGCAGAGACCGTGGCGGTCGGATTCTTCAACTCTGCGCATTTCCGAAGCCCCCTAAAACCTAAACCCTAGTTGTCATCATGAAGAGAGCTGAATTCAACGTTCCAAAACTTGCCACTGTACCATCCCGTTGAACCTCGCCTGTGAGCATTGTTCTCTGCCATGCGAGAGGGAAAAAAACCTAGTTGTGAGAGCGTGAACCCATGGTTCCCCCCTGAAACCTCCCAGTACTTGGAGGTTCATGGGTAGTTATAAGTAGGGTTATTAGTAGGGTAACTATACCTAGAACCCATATTAGGGGACTTATAACCCCACTTATAACTACCCATGAACCTCCAAGTAGTCCGAAACGAACTCCCTGCGCTGCGACTTTGTCAGCTGGGCGGGTGGGAACAAACCCGAACGGTAACCGGGCCCTGGCTTTGTGGGCCGGCACCCAAAGCAATAAAGGACCCTACACCATCCGCAAAAAAAAAAGCTCAAGGAGCCCCAACCCCCCAAACCTCAAGTCTGGGTTTGCCCACCCAAGCTTAGAAGGCCCTACTATAGAACCCTACGATATTCTATTTCATTGTATTAGATTAGATTCTGTTACGTAAACTTTGTTATGGCAGCTTAGAAGCCCCTAAACCCTATAAACCCTATAAGCCCTAAACCCTATAAACCCTATAAACCCTGTAAGCCCTAAACCCTATAAACCCTAAACCCTAAAAACCCTAAAAACCCTAAACCCTAAGCTCCTAAGGAAGGATCGCCACCGAGCCAGGGGCTTTCGAAGGACTGCGCGCGAGTGCTACGTGAGGTACAGCGAGAGGCCGGTAGCGGAGTCTCTCCGTGACGGGTTTAGGATCTAGAGTCTAGGGGTTTAGGGTTTAGGGTTTAGGGTTTAGGGTTTAGGGTCTAGGTTATGAGGGACCCTTCAGGGTTAAGGGATTTAGGGTCTTTATTCATGTTGTTGCTTATCTATTGTTTAGGGCCCATGTGGGCTTTTAGTCGTTTATAGGGCTGTAAAATTGGCCTACTTGGAGGTTCATGGGTAGTTATAAGTAGGGTTATTAGTAGGGTAACTATAACTATAACCCCTATTAGGGGACTTATAACCCCACTTATAACTACTCATGAACCTCCAAGTATCCGATAGCTTCAGCAAAACGGGTCGCACGTACTGCGCTACAGCAACTCCCCAGGCCAGACAGGGCCGACGTCGATCGAGGCAACTTCAACCGGTAATGCAGGGGCCTTAATCGTTAGAATAGGGTTTGGGGGGCTCCTTCTTATAATTATGGTATAATAAACTTCCAAACCCTATTCTAATTATGAAGGCCCCTACATTAAACCCTGAACCCTAAACCCTATTCTGATTATGAAGGCCCCTACATTAGGGTGGTGGAGCGTCGGAGGACTGTAAACGAGAGGCTCTGGAGCTGCAATGTATGCAGAAGTTAGGGTCCTAAAGCTCTGGCTGCGAGATCTCTAAACATTTTCAAGAAGGGCTTCAGGGTTTAGGGGCTTGGGGGCTGTATTTATTTAGGAGGCTAGGAAGAATTTACACACTAAGCCTTTTGCTTTACATCTCAACGTTTGTGGCTTGCTGCTTTCTCCCCCAGGCTACCCAACACCTGCCGCCCAGATGCCCCAAATATCGAAGAGCCGAGCTTGCGCCAAGGGGGCACTTAGGGTTCAGGGCTTTGGGGGCCAAGGGTTCTGCCATTTTAGGCGCTTCCCTCATCTTCTCTGACACACGACTGTTTTTTCGGCACAGAGCAGACCGAACTCCAAGGTCTCGCCTCCAGCAGGTGGTAGAGCAGCAGCCCCTGCGTTTCTGAGTTGTCAGCCATATTATCAGGTGGATAGTAACCCTAAACCCTAAACTCTGAACCCTGATAGAGCCGGGAGAAAATGAGAGATAGCAGGGAGACATACCAACCACAAGACAGAAACATCGTACCGGGGCAAGCAGAGAGATGCCTCGAGCCGATGTTCCCTTTTAGCCGGTGTCAGAAATCGGTCAAAGCAGACCTACCCTAAACCCTAAGCCCTAAACCCTAAACCCTAAACCTAAGTGCAGCTGGCAACCTGGCAGGCTCTACGAGGACCTGCAAAGGGGGAAGTTCAAGAAGGAGGAGGCGCGGGGGGTTCAAGGGCCCACGTGCGTCGAACCTGGGCGACTCTCGTGTCCTTTGAGGTGCAGATTGTGTGTGTGTGTGTGTGTGTCTGTGTCTGTGTCTGTGTCTGTGTCTGTGTCTGTCTCTGTCTCTGTCTCTGTCTCTGTCTCTGTCTCTGTCTCTGTCTCTGTCTCTGTCTCTGTCTCTGTCTCTGTGTGTGTCTGTGTCTGT
>CAJNDV010031213.1:8008-21328 GCA_905221635.1 Symbiodinium sp. CCMP2456 | reverse complement strand
TCGTGTGTGTGTGTGTGTGTGTGTGTTTGTTTGCATGCGTGTGTGTGTGTGTGTGTGTGTGTGTGTGTGTATGTGTGTGTGTGTGTGTGTGTTTTTGTGTGTTTGTTTTTGTGTGTGTGTGTGTGTGTTTGTGTGTGTGTGTGTGTGTGTTTGGGGTGTGTGTGTGTGTGTGTGTGTGTGTTTGGGGTGTGTGTGTGTGTGAGAGAGAGAAAGGTTCTTGGCAACGAGCTGTTGGGAGTATGCTGGACGTTACCTCTGTGGTAAGCATCTCAAGACATGAGCTCGCCAATAGAGCCATTGAAAAGGCGGACACCGCAGCCAGCAGGCGAACATCCCTTTATAAACTTATATCACACGTGCTACTAGATGTTGCTCGGCACCCGTTCACTGCTTGCCAAGACGATCTACTTGCCCAATAAGCCTCGCAGAGAGTTGTGGGAGCAGGACCAGGATGTTCGAAGACTCCCTGGGCCTATAGAGTCATCCTATAGAGGGTTCCCCACGGGCACTTAGTGGCTGTATCTTCGGGATATCATAGTTGGATATGTTTAAAAAAGCCGGGTCCCAGAGCAAGAACGTCGCCTAGGACCTGCAGCTTCTGAAGCTTTCGACTCAGCACAAAGGACCTGTCCGAAGGTTTAAGGGTTTGGCATGTAGGGTTTTGGGCTTGGGGTGGAGGGGTTTTAGGCTTACCGGATTTTGGCAAAGGACGTTCTGCCTTCTTTGGCTGTCTCAGTGAGCATACTTCTGGCGAAACCAGGTTGTGTGACTCTTGGTGTAGCAAGTTTGATATGAGTTTGGCGGGTTGCCGATCCAGGGATTGATAGTCAGGAAAGGATGCTGTCTAACAGCAAGTTAGGTTTTCAAACAACCTATGCGCACTCTGTGCGGAATTTGCAGGCCGAGTGCTTGGGACGCCAGGTGACCTCCACTTCTCGATAAATCCTGCGAAAATTGCAGTAATAACAGGATGCAGGGAAGTCCAAAAGAAGTCACCCCAAATATGCCCCAAGCTGTGAGGATACAACTGGGACCAGATCGCGACAAAGGCTTTCCTGACCCGAAGTCCCTGGCGTTGTTTCTGCATCCTGGCATGCAGTGATGGTGGGTGTCTTCTTCCAGTGGAGCGCAAACTGTTTAACGGCTGTCGGAATTAGAATCCTGCTATTTCGGATTCGATCTTTGCCCCCTATATTCCAAACTGTTTAAAGAAAAAGGCCCTTAAAGGAACCCGACCCTCAGAAACCCGAAACCCAGGACCCGAAGACCCCACACTTTGAACTGGACAGCTGATTCAGGCAGCCGGAAAGACCTACCTTTTTTAGGGTTCCTTTATTATGGTTTCTATATATCGTTACTTAAAAGGCTACAGTAGGTATTTTCGGTTACATGTAGGGCCGGGGTTAGGGTTTAGGGACTGATTTAGCTTTAGTACGGATCTTTGCCTGGGCTTGCTAGCAGGTTTGTGTGTGATACCTGGTTTTGCTGCATCAGCCGAAATTGAGTGCAGGGTCACCCCGCCTCGCCCGGAGTGTGGACCGAGTTGTTAGTGCCGAAACCTCAAGCCGACAATCCTGCGGTTTAGGGTTGAGCCCGAGGCCCAACCTCAAAGTAACCCTGAAGCCCTGAAACCCCCAAGGACATCCCTGAAGCAAAGCCCAAAGTTTGTTGCAGATTGTGGCGACTTTCGTTGCGGGACCCTAGCCCGAGCCGCGCTTACAAGCCTCAATGGTTTGTTTTGGGTCAAACAGGATTAAACTTAGGGCTATAGGGCTTCAGGGTTTAGGGCTTGGGTTTTAGAGTTTCGGGTTTTGCTATTTGGGATTGGAGGTTGCAGACACTGCAGCTGAGGGATCAGGGCAGTGTGCGCTGCAGCACCTGCAGCAGAAGAGTTTTGTAGTGTTTATCAGGGCTTCAAGAAACCCTAAACCCGCTTATGATGCAGGAGATAATCTCGAAGGCTAACTGTAGGTGCAATCTCGATACTGAGCGGGATCTGAGACCTGTCATGTGGAGAAAGAGCCACTGCACTTTAAACAAAAAAGACTTTGTAGGCCTTTAGGGTTTATCAGGGCTTCAGGGCTCCAGAAACTGTTAGTTTTAGGATTCTTTCTCAGGTTGCGCAATCCAACAATCTGGAGCGTCTGCGGTCCAAAGCATGAGCTCGAGTTTGAATGTGGGAGTTTTAGAGGAAAGCATCTCTTACGTAGACCATAAATCCACAGAGCAGGATCCTGCATATAGCCCTGGGTTCAGCACGTGCAATGCTCCCTGTTGCTCAGCCATGGACGTCCATTCATCCAGTTGAGCACAACGTACTGGTGCCTCGCCTCCTGCGAGAGAGATCGCAGGGATGCCGCAGGACAGCCTCAAACCTTTGCCTTTCAGTACCCATCGTTTTCATCCTAAGCAAGCCAAGTTGCTGTCGACAGCGGCAGCGGCGCGGGCGACCTTTGGCCGCGGCCAAGGAGAAGACACCAGAGCCCGAACGACCCCGCGACGCCTTTGCCAGAGTCTGTCGACGGCACAGTCTGGCTGCTCCTCTTGCGGCCAGCTTTGCCAGGGTTGCAAGGGCAGGGCCTGAAAGGGAAGGTGCAGACAGCTGGCGCGCTTTCCCTGCAGAGTTCTTGTGGGGCGTGGCAACGGCGGCGTTTCAGATTGAAGGTGCAGCCATTGAAGGCCGCGGGGCATCGATTTGGGACACCTTTTCCCATGTTCCGGGCAACACCTTTGAAGATGCCACGGCTGACGTTGCTTGCGACCATTTTCACCGTTATCAGGAGGACGTACAGCTTATCAAAAGGCTGGGAGCCCGAGCCTATCGATTCTCTATATCCTGGTCCAGAGTGCTTCCCAATGGTACATTAGATGGTGGCATCTCCGAGCCAGGCCTAGCATTTTATACTTCCTTGTGTCAGGATTTGATTGCCAACGGGATCGAGCCAATTGCCACTTTGTATCATTGGGATTTGCCTCAGGCTCTTGAGGACTCAGGAGGTTGGCTCAATCGAAAGACCGTAGATGCATTCCAAGACTACGCGCAGCTGTGTTTCTCCCGCCTTGGCCGTTACGTTAAGACATGGTGCTCTATAAACGAGCCCTGGACACAGTGTATTTTGGGCTACTGCTTTGGCTCACATGCGCCCGGACGAAGCATTGCTCCCGGTGAAGAACCTTACCTTGCAGGTCACCACATGCTGCTCGCGCATGCAGCCGCGGCCAAGGTTTACAGAGGGATGAAGCCGCCAGGGGGTCGATTGGCCATGGTCCTGAACACTGAGTGGCCGGAGGCACAGGAGCCCGAAAATCCGCAAGACATAAATGCCGTCGAGCGGTTCCTTGCCTTCAACATCGGCTGGTTTGCTGATCCTTTGTACACAGGCGACTACCCAGAGATAATGAAGAGCAGAGTAGGGGAGCGCCTGCCTAAGTTTTCGGAGGCAGAGAAGACAGCGCTACGGGGTTCCAACGACTTTTTTGCATTGAACTGCTATTCCTCGCGATATATTTGCGAGGACACTCCGTGGAGAAAGCTTCGCAACTCTCAGGCAACCCTGCGGACCCTGCCTTACATTTCCGATGTGGCAGTGGCGCGGATGAAAGCGGCCCTTTCGGGCGAGCAGAGCGGCACGACCTCCAGCGATTCAGAAGCAAAGTCCTCTTCAGCTTTGGGGGGTCCAGCCTCGCCGCCACCAGACAAGCCAGTACCGAGCAACAGCTGGATCACTGATGCTTCCTACGAGACGGCTGTGCCTTTGGATGTCGAACTGACAGCCACTGGGTGGCCTGTTGCGCATTTTGGACTGGGCCGCCTGCTCTTGTACCTCCAGCAAAGGTATCATCCTCCAGGTGGCATTTTGGTCACTGAAGCAGGTGCAGCATTCAAGGAGGCAAGCAGCTCGGAGAGGTCATCTGCAGCAGCTGATGCACACCAAGCCGCCTACCTGCAATCGCAAGCAGTTGTGTTGAGGCGTGCCATGCAAGAAGGTGCCGATGTCCGTGGCTACATCTGGTGGACTTTGATGGACAACTTTGAGTGGAGCTACGGCTACTCCAAGCGATTTGGGCTTTACGAAGTCGACTTTGCCGGCTCCCTTACACGTTCGCCGCGACCGGTTGCTGCAACTTTCCAGAAACTGGCCGAGCAGAACTGCGTCGCATCCACGGCCTCCGATCTTGATTTTGCTCGCTGCCTCGATCGTCCGGATGGCCTCGCATTCAGAAGCCAATCCCCATGAGAAGTTCGCACGTGTCGTGGCATGCATGCCTCTCTTTATATGTATGTATACATATAAACACACATAGGTACAGATACATGCATATATATATATATATACATAGACACGTATGTATGTATGTATGTATGTATGTATGTATGTATGTATGTATGTATGTGTGTATACATGAAATTATGCATACGCAAACGTACAATTGCACTTGGAGGAGACCGAACACATATGACTGGCATCAAAGCATGGTCCCGCCTGCTGCAGCTTGCTGACGAAAGATCCTTTGCGAGCTGTACCACCTTCGATTTCGGATTTCGGTTTCGCAGAAAATCCACCCAGGCCGATACCAGCAGTCGTTGCACAACACCATCCAGACGTCGTTCTGGAGCCGGCGGCTGGGCAACGAACTCTCGGAGTGGTTTGGTCCCGTCTCGAGTTTGGGTTTCGGGCCTAGGGTTCCTCGCTACCGTCGAGTTCAAGGTGCCCAACCCAAGATTGTGCAGCAGTGCAATGGCCGTAACGACAACCAACCAGAAGACGACAACGCACATCGTCGCAAGTCCCAGTGCGAACATCCTCCAGCATTGAGTTGACGACCCTTTCTCGCATGATGCGGGTAGTCGGTAGTGTTCGAAGTTTGCGCGTGCGTGTGTTTGTAATGTAGTGTAGTGTGGTGTCAAGCAGTACTATATCGTCTTGTGTCATGTTATGCTACTCCATGCTGAGTTTTACGCTGCTATGCTATGATATGTTGTTGTTGTACTGTGTGGGTTTTATTTTGAGCGATGTCGGATGTTATTCCATGCGAGGTTATGTTATGCTGTGTTGCGCTACGCTGTGTCATGTTGTTTGCTTGCCTGCCTGCCTGGATGGATGAATGGATATGTGTGTGTGTGTGTACGATGTATGTAGGCATGTAGGCACGTTCGTGAGCATGTATGTATGTATGTATGTATGTATGTATGTATGTATGTATGTATGTATGTATGTATGTAAGGAGTGCCAGTGCTAAGTATGGTCATGCTTGCTTGTCACTGTTTGTATGCTTGTATGCATGCACGTGTGCATGTGTGTGTGTGTGTGTCAGTTTTACATATGTAATTTGTACTGTACATAGTAACAGTATATATATATATATATGTGTGTGTGTGTGTGTGTTCACTTCGGCTTCTTTGGGCAGTAAGCTCAGGAGTTATCACCCAGTCTCGGACTTGCCAGATTCGCTACAGTTCTGCCCATCCGGTTTGCCCGAAGAAATGGCATGAAGCTCCGAGACCTCTAATTCCCTGCTGAGCTGCGTTTGTTCGAGGCAGGACATGCGAAAGTTCTTTGAGTATGCGGAGGAGATCGGCTATGCGGTCGACGGCGATGACAAGGAATGTTGAAATCTGTTCACTTGGGTTGGATGCAAAGCTTTGCCTGCTTCGAGGCTGGTGCCCGCATGGGCGAGAGGCTGTGGTTTGGACTGCTTTGCGGTTAAAGTTTTGTGTGGCCGTTAACAAGTTACTTTCACAAGCCACGTCAGTGCACAGATCAGATTAAACAGCAGAGGCCATTCGTCTTGGTTTCGGCAGCTGAAGCAAAGACACTAGTTAGTTAATGCATACAGTACCACATACGGCTGAAGATTGGTGAGACGATGACCGTGGCAAGAAGCCATTGCTGCGACGAGATTGGTGATGAGGATTTTTTGAAGATGCTGCTACTGCTGCTCATGAATATGAAGCAGAAGATGGGGATGATCACAATGGCAGGGGACGACCCGTGATACAGTGGTCATGTCTAGTTTCGCAGGCATTTGCGATACACTTTGCGTGTGCCCCTTCAGAGTTAAAATTGCCGGCTCTGGAGAAACGTCTCCGTCTAGGATGTTCTTGCTCCTCTGTCCCCCAAGAACAGTAGCGCATCTTCTGCCTGGACAAGTTAATTCAGCAAACAGTAGACAAGCTTTTGCATCTTCAGCAGCTAACAACACTCAAGGCGTAGGGGAGCATAACTCAATCTCAGCTCCCAGCTCTGCAAGTCCTGAAGTCCCAAAGCCCTCCGGCCACCGTTGCAGCCCAAGCCATCCTGGATGAAATCAACGATTTGCTGTCTATATGTAGTAATCACCTTCATTAACAATTCTAGCGCTAGGGGCGCCGTCCACCCAAAATCACCCAACTCTTTCGGCGCCCAAAGCAGGAGAGGTGCCAATGGTCCATTGTCAACGCCCGACTTGGTCCCGGTCGTACCACTCTTCAGTGCTCCAACCTTGTCAGGAAGACCCTCCATTGCAAGTGCCTTTAGGGTTTTTGTTGCGGATGTGGCTGCTCGCATATCCGGAACGTACGCACCCAGGATGCGTCAGAACACAGGTTGACACAAACACACCCCCACACGCACACACACGCGCAGAGACACACAGACGCCCACACTCGAACCCACGCACATACGCACACAGGGAAAGGTCGGAGTCAGGACACATTCTTACATTGTAGAGAACCAGTGGTTACGTAGGTAGGCTTCGGCCGACTTCCCAAGCTCGCATGCAAAAAAGGCTTGGAAAGCAGAGAAGAACGCAGATACGCACACGCACACAGAGATGCAGACGCGTACACCTGTAAATACTATACATATGCATGTATGCATATACATATGCACATGTATACTGCGCGCATGCATGCAGACCCTACACGGACGCAAATGGAGAGAACTACGTCTGCTCGCGTCATATGAAGATTGTGGGCCAACCTTGGGGTTGGCTTTCGCTTCTGCGGCCTTCACTGCCAGCTGAGGATAAAGGCAAAAGACACCCTGAGAGGCTCCCCGACCGCAAGGCTTGATGTGGTCGAAGCCCTTGTGGGCAGCGGAGGGTTCCGCGACGGTTTGTGGTTCATACGGAAAGTCGAGCTGGAAGTGCTTCGGACTCGGGACGCCAGCCCGAAAAAGACAGACCTGGCCGTCGTGATGGTAGCCGTTGGCGACTCTGTGCTGTTTGTGTGTCTTCACAGGCGGCTGCCTTGTGGGTTTTAGGTCCAAATTCAGGCCAGCACGGGTTGAGACAGGGCCGGAACACCATGTTTAGGCCATGAGAGCTGCATCGCTTTTGCCGCCACAGTTCGTCCCTGTGTGCTCTCAAGGAGATGCCCGTGGCACATATCACCAAGAGAGGGGTGCCTGGACGGAATTGCAGTGCAGATGTCTGACGGTGGCGATGTGCCTGGGCCGATGAAGCCATAAGTCATAAGGGTTGAGGAGCTCGGGTAGAACATTTTTCGGATGCGAGATTCGACGATGATTGTTGGCTTTGAAATTACGGTGTGATGTAAGTGTTCACACTAAAATCGGACACTGACGACATCTTGGCCCGGCATGCGACTATGTTGGTTGAATGTTCGAGGGTGCAACAAAGGCAAGGAGCAGACAGGTTCTTTAGGGGTTCACGTAAGGCCAAGCGTCTTTTGCACTCACCGGAGTCAGCATTGCCCGGCAAGCGAACAGCGCACAGCATAAGACCCGGAGGCAGAGTGTTTTTGATGTGGACAACAAGAGACGACGTGTCTGGTGGATGTTTTTCGAGATACCATAATTTTGCAACAGCGTCCTGCCTCGAGGCAAAGCCAAAGAAGCCACGAGAACAGGGACTGTTGACTGTTCTCGGCGCACACCCTCCACAGACTCCATGACTCGCAACACTTGTTTTCAAGCCGATCCCTCTAGTTTACGGTGGCGTCGTCCCGCCCGCGCCCCGAATCCGGATCCCGCCCGCATCCCGCGTTCCGGGTCCCGAAAGCTTGATAGTAAGCTTCCAAGCTCGGAAACCCTGAAACCTGAACTGCTACAGACCCCTATAAGTCATGGTAAGTCACGTTTGGGTCTGTCCATGGCGACCGAGCTCCGAAAGCACTACTTACTTTGCGTCTTCAAGGAGTTTGTTCATCGGGAGTGGTATCATGCTCTTGGAATCGCCGAGTTGGATCGTGAGACCAGAGAACCGCAGTACTAGCAAATGGCGCCCACCCTTTCCCAACGAGCACTCGCGGCGCCAACACTGAAACTTGACCACTGCCACCCCTTTCGATCCGAAGCACGTCTGGGGATTTGGGTTGTTCCACACGTCTGGCAGCTGGCGGCGGGCCTTGGATTTCGAGTGCGCCATAGCATTGCTCGCTCCGGCGATAGCACGCCGGTCCCTCGAGTTGGGCCCCACAATCCGTGAAGTTGGTTCGGCACCTAGTGTTCTGAGTTTCTGCCGCAGCCTTGCCTCATACGAAGAGGGAGGAACACATGGATACCCGCATCTTCCAGTCCACACACCTCGCAGAGCTTTTAAGCAAAATCTCACCGTCTCAGCCTGTCTCGTTCTGGATTCGGCCTGTCTTCAGATACATGTCCCAGAGCTGCCCCATGTGTTGTGTTCCGTAGCATTTCACTAGCCGGTCACGACCCTTGACAAAGTCGCTCTTGCGCTTGTTATGTGGTGCAGGTGCATCTTCGGTTGGGATTGCAACGAGCTTCCCGGCAGCACTTCAGCAGAAGTTGACTCGGACACCTGTTTTGCTACGGACTAGCCCCTATCATGTTTCCCGCCCTTTCAAAAGAGACAGCTCAGCATCTGAACTCTTCGGCGGTCCTGTAGCTGTTGCAACCGGAGCAACCTAAGCCCTATAAACCTTGCAAAAGTTCAAGTTGTGAGAGCCTAAAGCCTCAAATAGCCCGAAAAGCACGTAAAGCGATGGCCCACCACCTTTAAACAATGTGTATTCTACGTACTTTTGGGGTCCAGGCACACCCTAAACTTCTAAACCCCTTCTCGTCTGAGCTCAGGTTCAAAGTTGTGGCGCAGCACGTGCCAAATCGAATCGGTGTGGAAGTGGTGTCGCGGTGGAAGTTCTACCAGGACCTGATCTCCTAGACAGATGTTTTCGACCTGCAGCACTCTATACATACATACATATACATATATATATATATATATATATAGGTATATATATATATATATATCTGTATATATATATATATATATAGATAGCACTCTACCACTATAAGTACGGGTTATGTACTGTAAGGGTACAACGTGCAAGAACTGATGGCTGTCTTCTAAGACTAGACGCTCCTTTTGCGGGATCGCGAAATACCTTGACGTTGAATCAATATTAAGCTCATCTTGCGCACATCGCCCATCGCAGAATCGAAGCGTCAGGCACAAGTTTATAAACTCGATATACTACTGCGGATGATACTTGTCTTCGCCATGCGGCTCCTCCCAGTTCATGCATAGGTGGGCAAGAAATGAGCTGGAAGGTGCGGCTCCAAACTTCTTGTCTTGTCAGCCTTTGCCAAAGGACCCGCGCTTGCGCAGCTGGGATGCCGCAAAGATGTTCGTCGTTATTTCCTTTCCTCCGAGTTCTCTCTTGTTACATATCTTTCCGTGAGTGCGTATGTCTCTCTTGTTGCACTCTCCCTGTTGTACTTATTCTTTGTTGCTGGCTCTCTCTCTCTCTCTCTCCCTCCCTCCCTCCCTCCCTCTTCAAGACTGATGAGCTGGTTCGTCGTAACCCTCAAGGTTATGTTGTATTTTTTGCAGGCCGTCGTAAAGCTGCACTGTCAAAGATGGGGATGGTGAGCCGGTCTGCACCAGACTAGGCTCTTGTGTAGGAAGTTTAAGAGAAGCCAACTTTATTCTTTACAATCTACACATCCGACTATGGCAACTGGTACATCATTCCGTTCTCTGTAAACCAATAATGACAGCTTAATTTAAGATCCTTAGAAAGCCCATGCAGTGCCGGACTTGCACGTGCGATTGCCGACACTAACTTGTGCATAGGCTTCAGGGGTTTGGGTAAGCACATGCGACCACGATTTGTTAGTATCGATGCCCCTTTCCCCAGACCCTAAACCTGAGACGGAAAAGGGACGTTAAACAAAACAAGCAACCTTGTATCGATGCTTCAGAGCTGGACTCAGGCATGGGGCCTTTCAGCAAGGAAGAGGATCAGGCTCCCGAGTTTCTCTCAACGAGCCTGCATGATGAGGTATGCCTGTAGGCATTATGCATGTGGCCGCGAAATGCAAAGCATCATCCGCAAAAAAAGGCGTTTACATAACAAACGCGGGGCATATACTGTAGGACTTACAGCGAACATGCCATGATTCTGCAGGCGTACCCGTCCCAAGCCTATTAGCACACAACCCCGCAGCAGGAGAGGCAAGGCTCATTGAAATACGAGTACTACGATGACGACGACGACGAGTGCTGCTACTACAACTGCTACTACAATCAGTCAGTCAGTCAGTTAGTTAAGTTGGCTAGCTGGTTGGTTAGTTATTCGCTACTTGGTTAGTTAGATAGTGAGCTAGTTGTTAGTTGGTCAGTCAGTCAGTCAGTCAGTCAGCAAGTAGCAGTTTGCAGGTCGCAGGTAACAGGCAGGCGGCAGGCAGCAGCTAGCAGCAGCAGCAGGAGGAGGAGTAGTAGCAGTCGTAGTAGTGGTAGTGGTAGTAGTGGTGGTAGTAGGAGTAGTAGTAGTAGTAGTAGTAGTAGTAGTAGTAGCGGTAGTGGTAGTGGTAGTGGTAGTGGAAGTGGTAGTGGTAGTGGTAGTGGTGGTAGTGGTGGCAGTGGTGGTAGTGGTAGTGGTGGTAGTAGTGGTAGTAGTGGTGGTAGTGGTGGTAGTGGTGGTAGTCGTGGTGGTGGTAGCAGTAGCAGCAGCAGTAGTATTGCTAGTAGATTAGTAGAAGATTAGTACAAGTAGTAGCAGTTGTCGTGGCCGTAGTAGTAGTAGTAGTAGTAGTAGTAGTAGTAGTAGTGGTAACGGTAGTGGTAGTGGTAGTGGTAGTAGTCGTCGTCGTCGCCGCCGTCGCGGAGCAGTCGTTGACGTCGTCATACAATACTAGTAGTAGCCGTCGTCGTTGCGGTGGTGGTGTCGGCAGCGCACTGATAAGTATAGTGGTCGTAGTCACCTCCACAGTGGGCGACTGCTACCACAATCCATGCATCCATGACAAGGGCTCCTGTTGCTATGGCCACTATGACTACAACTGCAAAAACGGCATTCTGACATCCCTGTTATGAGCTATGCTATGGCTCGGACGTGGTTGCACACTGGCTGCAACTGTTGGACATGGAGGCCCAAGCCACTCCACAGTGAATGCAACATCAACCCTAAGGCTCCATGTGCCCATATAGTAGATACTTAGGCCTTAAAGTACCTATATAGGGACCCCTTTAAGGCCTAAGTATCTACTATAAAGGTACATGGAGCCTTTGGGCAAGTCACCAAGTCGGGAAGTCCATCTTCTGCGTCCAATCCTCACGGCAGGGGCCACGTACATCACACGAACTAAACCATGCACATGCCTCTCTCTCTCTCTCTCTATATATATATATATATATATAGATATATATATATATATGCATGTATGGATAATCTATGGATGTGTATATGTATATAAATTTCAACACGTATAATTAAGTGTGGGTGTATGCATGTATACAAATAAGGATGCATGTATGTGGACATGTGTATATCTATTTATATATATATATATATGTATGTATGTGTGTTTGTCGAAGTGCGTCCGGATATTTGTCCGGGATGCATAGAAAGGGGCTACGAGTAGAACAGAGAACACCGTGATAAACTTGCTGAGTTTGTTTCGACGGTTTAGGCCAGATCATCCGCAATCAAGGTACGATGGACCTAAGAAGCTCCGCGACAGCCGTCTTTGAACTTCGACCTCCAACAGCGAAACTTCCCATCCAACTTACCGGCATACCTCTGGTGTTCTGGGCTTTTGAGAGGATGCTGAAGCGTTGTACGGGCGGCTTTTTCGGTCTCATAGGCTTTTATAAGGGTCTCTCCGCTCTCTGCCCACAAGGCCAAGGTTCCACGAACTCTTCGAAGGAGATATCACCGTCACCTGCGGCGCGGATAGCTACGCACGTGCGGGACATTTTCGTGGGTGGCTCATTCTTGCAACAATGGAAAGTAGCAAAAACAAGACCGCACAGAAATCACAAGATTGCTCAGAATAAGCCAGAAGAGTGCAAAAAGAGGGAGGTCGGATTGTGCAGAGTATACGTATACTTTGATGTTCATGGATAGCACCGCGAATCCCAGCTTTGAACCGAGTCGCCATTGACATCAGCCTCCACCCAGTATCGGTCGAGCATCTGCTGAGAGATGTCTTCCTGGGTTCACTAAACTGCGTGCATCGGCTGTTAAAGCTTCATAATATAAGATAATTACCAATACTATTTGATTTGGGGGGGTCTCTATTGTAATTATGGTATAAAATACCACAAAATCCTATTCTAATTATTAAGGCCCCTATATTATGCATCTGACGGAGCCGCCTCATCGGACGGGCCAGCGCGCTAGTTCAAACCCTGACATCGAAACTGCTTAAGTACCCCGTACGGTAACCCTTAAAGCACCCTCCTTATAGTCACCCCTTACAGTACGGTTCCAAAACAAAACATGTGCATTGTTCAGACATGGCTCCGCATTCGCATGCAGCAAGCAGCACAAGACATCTTTGAACCTGACTGGCAGTGCGGCTGCTTCACATAAGGGTTTAAGGTTTAGGGTTTAGGCGTTGGGGTGCGGTTTTGATTCATTTAGATTGGGAATCAGACCTTGGGCTTGGGGTTTGAGAACCAGATCATAGTGCGCAGCACCGGATCATACATGCTCGCATTGCTGCTGGCAAGGTAGACAACGCTCCCCTACTACAATGGATGCTATGCCGGAACATTTTAGGGGGATACCAGCAGGGAGTTTTGTTGTTTGGGCCAATGTTGTCGCGGAGATTGCTGGAGACAATCTCTTGCTCCTCGTCGTCGTCGCGATATGCTAGGGCCTATAGGGCTTAGGAGATACAGATGTGAACCATGCATCTGAAGCCCAGAAGGTCTCAATGCACGCTGTTGCAGTAGGAGTAGTCGTCGCAGTCGTCGTCGTCGTCGTCGTCGTCGTCGTCGTCGTCGTCGTAGTAGTAGTAGTAGTAGTAGTAGTACTAGTAGTGGTAGCCATAGTAGTAGCAGTCGTCGTAGTAGTCGTAGCCGTGGTCGTAGTCGTAGCAGTCGTAGTAGTCGTGGTAGTCGTAG
>CAJNDV010031212.1:13280-32031 GCA_905221635.1 Symbiodinium sp. CCMP2456 | reverse complement strand
CTGCCACAGTCTTATGCCTCCCACCATATCTTCCATCCACTTGCACACCAAATGCCGCTAGCCACCGGCATAGTGAGAATACCAGCTCTCGGTCGGCATCAATGATGCCTGCAGCTGCTCGGCCACGAGCAAAACCGCATGAAAGCTGTCCACCAAGGCGAAGACACGCTGGCGTGAACTTGGCTCCAGGAGATGAATAAACTGCAGGGAAGAAATCTCCTGGATATAAATCTCCATTGTCCTGCTGTTCAGCCGAGCGCAGAAGCCAGGTTGCTCCTCCTGCCCGGAGGGAGCCTAAGTCTAACTTCTTCGTGCCCTGTCCCGACCAGCGGTCCGTGCCCAAGCGGTGCATGATGGCCTCAAAGCGGCTTCGAAACGTAGAGGCAGAGTAGGGCCACAACTTACAGCCACCTTTCAGATGGCCAAAGGCCAAGCGTACGACAGCAAGCAAGTCCGGTTGGTCCAGTTTTGCCGACTGGTGACGGGCAGCTTTGAAGCGAGTCTTAGGCTCGCTGATCGACAGCAAGCAGAAATGCACCGTGTCATAGACATCACGAGGCAAGACCAGGTCCGATCGCAGGGCAGCGAAAGCCTCGCCTATCCTGAGGACAGCTCCCCACGTCAGGGCCAGGAGGCCTGCGACCCGGTGCCTTTTCGGACTGGCTGCTTCAACAAGACGAGACTTTCGAGTCGCTGCTTGACCTAAGCCCTGCCACGACTAAAAAGCTCAACGTGCTTTTGGCAACTGTTCGAAGCTGGATGGCCCTACTCTCACCACAGCGAGGTCATCAACGCCGTCAGCAGCCGTGAACCTGCGCTCCGCAGGTCCTTGCAGATGGCCTGGGATCTGGCTTTCGCCTGGCTTCGGGAAGAACCTCATTCTCATCACGTCGCTCTACCTTGGCAGGTCTTGGATGCTGCCATCACGACTGCCCTCATCTGGGGGTGTTCGACCGGTCGGCCCTCGCCCAGAAACAACTCTGATCTGGCCCTGGACCTTTTCAAGTCTGCAGCGTGGCGCGGGCGAAGAACATGGCTCGAAGCGGCTAAGGCGGTAACCCAAAAGAACCAGACCCTGAAAACCCTGAAAGAAGGACCCTCACCAGGATAGCCCAGGGTAGAGTCGAAGGCCTTTGACGCGCAAGGAGCGCCAGCCAAGGGAAGGCCGGTACGCAGGCGGATGCCCGCAGGTAAGGACAACGAGCCGAACCCAGTTAGAGGCCCAACGGCGAAGCTTAGTTTGGGCAAGGGCCTCGTAAAGCTCGTCGGTGCACAGAGAAGTCCAAAAGGATGACTCAGAAGGCACCGGAAGTGGCAGGTCACGGGTGGGACAATCGCCCGGGTTCAGGCGAGTGCGGGAGAGCCCTGCCTACGACCTTCAGGACCTCGGTGCCGTCGAGTGGATTTTGCATTTGCTCGAGCACCGCATCAAGTGTGTCATGCTTGTGCCTCCCACTCTCTACTCGGTGAGGGGCGCTGCCGGCAAGGCGTCGCGGTCCCGCTACTTTGGCCCGCGGCGTTCTTCTGGGTCGGCTCCTGCTGCCCGCCGCGTCTCCGCTGCGCATCGCTGCTTGCTCCTCTTCCAAGCCGCGCTTCGATGTGGTGTCCTTGCCGTGTTGGCGCCTTTCCGAGCCTCCCGCCTTATCGGCTCCTCTGTTTGGCATCGTCTTGTGCTGCTGGGCGCTACCCAGTATGATGTGTGTCAGCGCGCCTTCGGAGGCCCCTGCCGCAAGGGCTGTAAGTTGGTGCCTTGCTGCTCTGGGCCCTTTAGTGACCATGGCGGCTCCTCCCAGCCCGCTGGCCTTTTCCTTTCTTCGCTCTTTGCTAGAGCCGTTGCCTCTGAGATTGACCGTGCTCTGCGTCGTGTCACTCACGTCAGCTCCCTTCGTGAGCCCTCTGTCGAGGGGCTTGAAAGCTGCGTAATCAATGATGTTGCGCTGTCCCTTCGTTGGGTTCCGGGTGCAGATTGGTGTTGGCGGGCCACAGCCCACCTCAGTAAACTTGAGACGGCCTCGATTTTACGGCTGCTCCGCGCCCTCGCTCCCTTTGCTCCGCTGTGGGTTGTGATCCTTGTCGACTCCTCTGTCGCATTTCACTCCTGTGCCAAGGGTCGGAGCCCTTCCCGTGGACTCCAGCCCATTCTCAGAAAGATTTGTGCCGTGTGCGTTGCCTCCGGAATCTACGCTGCCCAGCGGCTAGGCAAAGGAGGAAAGCCACTCTCAAGGGCGTTGTAGCGGGCTGTGAGCTCAGCAGGCGTAAGCCGGGAATGGTGCACAGCAAAGGGCCCTGGAGCCAGCGCGGGAACCCGGCTCGACAGGGGGCTCGGGACTAACTAAAACCCACCCTTCACTAGAACTAGAACCTCTAGGGCTAGACGGGGGAGGGCGGATTGCCAAAGAAAGCTGGCGCAGAGAGTCGGCCAAAGAATCAAGGGCGTCAGAAAGTCCAGGGTCACTCATGCAGGTAGGCCCGTAGGCGATGGTTCGCGGGCCGCTTTGGCTGCACAGGGGAAGCGGAAGCAGGGGCCGGTTCCTGGAGAGGAGCCCTGAAAAGGGTATCCCTCAAGAAACCAAGGGTAAGGACGATCCCCGAAAGAACCCCGCAAAGGAAACAAAGAGTCACAAGCAAGAGCGACCCTTGACAGTGTGAAGGACAACCTAACCCCCACCAGTTGCTAGCAACTCCGCTTTGCACGACGCGAAGTGCCTGCTCGAACCACCACACGCTTTAGCCGCGGCATTTGTATCGTGTTCGTACCTAGCAGGCAGGGGTCAGGGTTTAGGGTTTGGGAAGTTACAGTTAAGAAAATGTTGTAGAGGGCTGCGCGCGGCAGGCGAACATCCTAGAGAGATGCATTGCAATACGAGTGCGCCACGGAGCTTGCAAACGTTGTGCAGCATGCATTGTGGCTCGCATTGCACCGGCATACGCAAGAACATGACTGCAAGGACCACACTGGTTCCATCAGAACAACTGATGCTCCGTCAGAAATTTCACGCGACATTTGTCCAGCAAGCAAGTGGAAGTTCCAATCGAGGCGACGGTCGCAGCGAGGCACCTTCAAGAGTCTAACACTGAAAAGACAAACTCTAAGCCCTAAACATGGCATGGGCGGGGGCGTTTTTGGTCTAACATAAACTTTGTGGAGCGTGGGCGGGCGCACGGAGCTTAGCACTCAGAATTGCCGAGGTTCGTGGTTTCTGTATGTTCAATTCCGGGAGGTGATGTTGGATCAAAAACACTCCCGGAAACAGGCCATGGTGCTTGTGTGGTAGCTCAACGAAGTTTGCAATCAGTTTCTTGAGGCCACGACGAGAGTAACAGGAGCAATGGCGTTGGCGGGTCGACCTGCATTCAAACAAACGGCGGTCTCGTACGTTTGTGGTCTGTGGACGGGCAAGGCAGGTAGAACATGTCAGATCAAGAATGTTCCCAGCAACATGCCCGCTGCGTAATTTCATTATTCGGAATCGCCGAGGTACGCACGTCGGTGTATGTTCAACTCACAAGGACGAAGCTAGGTCAAAAATGATCCACATAAACGGGCGTGGGTGAGTGTCACGGAGTCCCAGTACTCAGAATTGCCGAGGTTTGTGGTTTGCGTATGTTTAATTGCGGGAGGCGATGTCGGATCAAAAACGCACCCGGAAACATGCCACGGTGGCTTTGTCGTCGCTCAACGAAGTTTGCACTCGGTTTCCTGAGGCCACACAGTGGCATCATACGCGTGTGGTCTGCGGACACTCAAGTCAGGGAGGACATGTCAGAGCAAGAGCGCTCCCAGAAACATGCCATGATGCATTTCTCGTAGCTCAATGAGAAGTTTGCAATCATTTAACTTCAGTTTGGTGCTGCGTGCGGCGTGGTGTGTAGTCGTATCACTAGGAATTGCCGCGGTACGCATGTCGGTGCACGTTCAATTCATAAGGGCGAAGCTAGGTCCAAAATGAATTTGGAAACATGTCACGGGCGGTGGCGTTTTTGATCTGACATAAACTAGGTGGAGCGTGGGTGGGTGTCACGGAGTTCCGGTACTCAGACTTGCCGAGGTTTGTGGTCTGTGCATGCCTAATTCCGGGAGGCGATGTTGGATCAAAAACGCTCTTGCTAAATTCTGGGAGGCGATGTTGGATCAAAAACCCGGAAATGTGTCATGGAGCTTCTGCCGTAGCTTAACGCTTGGAAGACGACTGCTGCACGTCATCTAACAACGCCTGGAGCCAGACGCTCGGATCGCCCTCGGGATTCCACTCCGAGGGTCTAGCAGATGTTGAAGTTCAAGGGAAGACCTTGCAGCAAAAAGCGGAGAAACAAGAGCAAAGACTGCACGTGCATCTAAAGACAGCCGCTCTAAGGTCTCGCAATGTGAGAAGCGGGAAACGCGGGCCAAGCTAGCTGTTTTTGCACCGAAGCACAAGCGCTTTGGTTGGAGGTCGAAGCCTTGGTGTTTGGAAGCAAAAAGCGCTGGGGCACGACATGAAGCCCAGGTTCAAGACAGGGTGATTTCCAGAACCGTCCTATCTGGATCAAAAGTTGAGCACCATCCCAGAAAAGCTCTTTAGCTTCTGGATTTAGTCAGATAGCCCTGGACGAGTATACATTCAAACATCCAGGGATGGTTTCGGCCAGCTTGGAGAAAGGCTCATTCTCTGGGCTTCTGCTGGCTTGCCGTCAATTAGAAGGAGCATGCTGTTAGTGGGCTCAGCTCTCGACGAGAATGATGGCTTGTCGAGCACAGCATCCCATGCGACGAATCCGTCCGGAAGACATACCTGGATGGGCAACTGCTGCATGTCATCTAGCAACGCCTGGAGCCATACGCTCGGATTGTCCTCGGGATTCAATGGGGCAGCCTCGAACCACTTGTTGCCAGTGCTCTCGACAGGGCATCCAGGACGCGGCGTAAGCCAAACCAAGACCCGGTGTACTGCGGCACAAGACTCCCAGACAGAGCCGATGCGTCAGGTTGGGCGGTGCGAGTGGCACTGGTGGCACACGTAGCATCGAACCAAGTAAGTGGCAAGACTGGCTCGGCACCTTCGTCAGCGCTGCGTAGATACTGTAGGACCAAGGTTGCGATGCCACCCCCGAAGCGAAGCTGGATGAGGCGGCAAGAGGTCACGGTCATCTCGGATGAGCTTTAGCTTGTTGGCGTCCTCAAAGTCGCGAAGGAAATCATTGGCATGACCAGCGATGTTTTGGACGCAAACTCGCAAAGTGGTGAGTTTCTTGGCATGCGCAGAATGGTTGCACACGTACTGGAGGATCTCGATCAGGAGGGCGTAGCCTTGCTCAAGACCTTCTTTCCCGGCATCACAATACAACAAACGATGATACGCAGGAGCTGGTGCGCAGATAAGCCGCATTCCGAACGCGGACAAACCCTGAATATTTCTCGGACGTGCATCGCCCTTGGCGCTCTTGGCGGTGGTATCTAGGAAGGCCTTGAACAGGCTATTAAAGTCGTAGATGGGATTGTGAGTAGCTCGCATGTCTGGCGCCAGCGATGAGTCACCAAAGTCTGCACAGGCCACGGAAGCGTTCTGACCGTAGGGGACAGCAATCAAGAGGACGGCCGGATCCGCTTTTGCCGCTTTACCAAGTCTCGGTGCTGGTGCGCGCGGGGACCCAGGTCCATTGTCTGCACGACGTTTGCCACTGAAAGCGATGGCCATGGCAAGATTACTAAGGGTTCACGCGCAGGGACACACTAAAGCACTCGGTGGCGCAGAGCACTCGGCGGCGCAGAGAGCTGCGGGAGGTAGTAGTTCTCGGCTCGAAGACAACATCTTTTCACAGTGCACGGAAAGTAAGGCTTGGACACAGCGCGCAGCGGACCCAGCCAAGCATAGGGCTACCGGATATTGACAAGTCGGCTGGCTCTGCCTGAGTCAGGACGTCAGAAAGACACAATCTGTGTATGTTTCTTAACGGTTCTTATGTGGAGTACCAGGCAGGCATGTCTTGCCACACACAGGCGACACAACAATAGTTCTAGTAGCATGTGCAAATGTCGACAGCTGGCCGAAAATGCAACACAAGCGTCGAAGCTGTCGGCCTGGAGGCATGGCCGGCTTGTGGAAGAGCCTGGACCTGACAGGGCATATACGATCACACTTGGAGTAATGTTCGCGACTGGCTCATAACTGCAACAGCAGCGCCTGAACGGGACGCGCGAGTTGACGAATAGCAAGAAGAGTTCGAAGGCTTACCTTGCAGGGTGGAATGATCGACTCGTGGATGGAATAGCAATCAGCAAGGACAGGATATTGAGAGCCAACAGCTACAACATGCAGCAGAAAAATTTGATGGAATTCTGTGACTGTCGCGCGAGCCTCGTTGTGGAACTCGTTGCGAAGCTCTTGTCATGGGCGACAAGACGGATTGCAATTGCGATTGCACATATAAGGCATTTCATCTTCAGCGTCTCACGGATGGCATCGGACCGTTAGAAGTAGACAGCATCGTCAAGAGTCTGCAGGGTATGACGCTGAATAGCTTGCAGACGCCGGAACTCCGCTTGAAGATGCTGCGGCATGCCTCCTTGCAAATCCTCACGCCGAGGCAAGTTGAGGAACAGGCACTGCCTGGTAAATGTATAGCGAACTGAAATTTCAGCTGCGTTCCTGAACAGGCACGTAGAATCGTAGAACTGTCCCGGACTGAAATGGCCGTCTTTGACCCAGGAACCATCTGACCCTTCAAGCAACATACCGCGTGGCAAGTACTGCAAGACATGAGGAGGCACATGCGGAGCTTGGTCAATTACAGGCTCGAGTGGATGCAAAACCAAGGGAACAAGCCGACAAGGACAGCCACGTACAAGCCCAAGATCGGCACAGATCTTGTGCTCAAGACGTACGAGCATGCCTTCGTACAATGTCAGGATGCCAGGCAATTGGCTAGTTTCTGTGAGACTGGAAACGTTTAACATAGATCGGTAACACAAGTGCGCGGCATGGCCAGCGTCAAGGGCAGGCTGGAGAGACGCAGCACGATCGACAGCGGGACACAGGAACAAACAACGCCCAGCGCGTCTGGCTTGCGCAGTTAAACGTTGCGCTGCAACTTTGACGCGGACTGCATAGCGAAGAACACCAACTGGACAGGAAGGATCGAGAAACAAGTCTGAACGCAGATCGGACTTTGCTAGTCTCGCAAGGCTGTTGGACAATGACCTTTCTTGAAGCTTACGCCACGAGGCATTGGAAAGACCGGCTGGAGAGCAGAGCTCGTGCAGCACAGCAGCAAGTGTCTCGTCATATCGATGAGAATAGTCAAGGAGCAAGCAGTGTGGCATCTGTTTCCACAAACGTTGACCTTGCAGTGCGTCGGCAAATTTTTCTTTCCATCTGGCGAGGTCATGTCCGGCCAGAAGAGGAGGGGGTTGGAACGGATCCGTCAAACCAACGGCGCGCACGGGAGGCAACTGACGAAGGTCACCAGACAAGTCGAGGACAACATCTCCCCAAGGAATGGCACGCAAATTGCGCAGACGGCGCAGGGCGACATCGACGCGTGAAAACAAGTCCGCACTGAGCATGCTGACCTCGTCAATTCGGAAGAATCGAACAGGTTCCCAAGCAAGCTTTAATTCACGCCGCTGCCCAGCATAAGTCTGTTTGGCACCCCGAGACAAACCTAGCAAAGAATGCAAGGTGGTGCCATGGATCGATCAAGCGCGCAGCCGAGTGCATATATGCTGAGGATTACGACGCACCAGGCGGCATAAACTGCTCAAGCAGCTGGTTGTTCAATCTCAGAACTTGCCGCAGCCAGGCTCGCCTAAAAGAAGACAGCGCAAGTCAGGAGCAGGACTGGCACGAGTCGAACTAGTCACTAGTCAACAGTCGCAAAATCCGGAGGTCACAAAACAAATGAGCTGCAGCCTGTTTCAGATTGAGCTTTTCGTCGCGTGTACAGCGTAGCCCCGCGACCATATTTTGCCAGGCCTTAGTAAGAACTTCAATGGGGTTGGAATGTGCATACGACACAGCCTCGGGAATAAATGACAAGTTTTCGGCTTTCGGAGCATTCAGAACATCGGACCAGTCCACAGCCTCCGTCGCCAAACGAGTTTCAACTTGTACTGCCTTTGAGGAAAAAATGCGGAGCATCACGTGACTCGGCTGGGAAAAGCGTATCCGGCACAGGCACGGTTGTATGTTCGTCGCTGGCACGCATAGCTTCCCAAGCAGCAAAAAGGTAAGAGCATAGTCCGGCGAATGTGTCCGCATCGCCTGTGGGATCATCCAGTTCGTGATCGAGATGATCCGGAAAAGGGTCTTCTAAATCCTCTTGGTGCGCAAACTCGTCCTGAGGCTCATCCATACTTGCATCGACGGCAGGCGCCGACACTTCGCATGCGCCTTGGATGTCGTCCGCGGTATCAGGCTTTCCCCGAACACCTCTGTCAACACCTGGCACGGAACCAGAGAAGTTGTCGATGTTACGCATAACACGCAGGGATCGTCGCGCCCAGTACACGGGTGTGTAAGCGATGGGTTGAGCGTGCTCAGGCAAGGTGTCGAGGAGGGTTTGCAATTGACATGTCCAACAAGAAAAAGCATCAACCCAACTGTCGTGCAAAGAGGTCGGGCTAGCATCATCGCGTCTCAGAACAGACGACGGAGGACCGATCCAAGGCCGAAATAATAAGAGCAGAATGGCAGCTCGGCTGGCCGGGTCGGAAGTGCTAGAAGGAATGTGAGGACCAATCAGCAATGGAACACTCCAAGGTTGTCTGGACAAGATATGTTGCAGCCACTTGTCGCAGTCAGGATGGTTTATGTCAAACAAGTGTCTTTCTGCAGCATCCATACGATGATTGATGCTTGTACGACGAACACCAGCTATGTAAAAGTACCAGGGCCAGGCAGCGAGGACAGCGCCGCGATGCTGGTAATTCAAGTGAGGAATGTTTATCTGGGCTTGGGCCCAGGGAGTTATGCAGGGTGGCAGCGTTCGCAGCGGCTTGCACAGCCGGCATGCGACAAAGATCACAAGGCACCACTGTCGATCCTTCGACAAGTGTAGGGCGATAATTGAGGCTGACAAAGCCATGCTAGCACACGGCTTCCGGGAAACCCAGCAGATATGCGATCATTTCTTGAAAACTTTTGTGTTGTCGCTTCTGACAACTGACAAGCATGCGCATGAGAGCACGCTTGGCTCGAAATTGAGAGTCTGCGTGAGGCTGTGCCTGCAATTCAGTTTCCAAGCGCGCATGTCCATCTTGCAGCAGCCGCCACAGGTTTTGCATGCGCGGTTGCTGCTTGGAACTGTAAGCCGTCACACACCACGTTGCATTCCGGAGTCCTCGACGAGAAGTCGGAGCAGGTCGGGATGAGCCAAGTTGTTAGGGCTTGGCGGCAGTGCAACAGAACCGAGATAACGTGATTGCAGCGATGAGACAGCAAGAGAGGAACATTTAATCGACTTACAAAAAATGATGACGCTCGGTCTTGAGTTGACCAAGATGCTTGCAGCGCAGCAGGGTACTGCAACGCAATTCCATGCTGGCGACACCATGTGTTCGGCGACGTTTCCGTGGAGATGTCTGCCCAATGCCAAAACCCTAAACGACAATATAGCGCCGCGCTCCTAAATAACCTTTGAAGCAAGTGGGAGCACGACAACTATGAAGATGACAACGCGCGACACCATTTCGCACATCAAACAACAAGCACGTGCCAAGCTGTGCACAGCTTAGTGTGGCATCACGCACGTAGGATGGAACGTACATAGGAAAGCCGGTTGCACTGCTATCGTCGCCAGCCCCTGCACGCCATCCACCGAGACTGAGACTGCGGTCAACCTCGGCAGCGTAAAGTGGACGAAGGTGTTGCTGCTGAGGCTCCGTCAATGAAAACGGACGGAGTAGCTGCAAGGACTCGGCAGGATTGGTCGTCCAATCGGAGGCCACGGACGGCTCGTATGGACAATGCTTTTAATCCAGCTCCAGAGACATTGCCGCAACACATCCTGGCGTTCCGCAAAGCGCGCCAAGAGCATCTGAGGACTGGATGTACAGCAAAAAATGTATATGAAGGGATCCTCGCATCTGAGCTTCCACAGCTCCGAGCAGCCCGGCAATGGGCCCTAAAATGCTCATGTGAGAAGCTAGGCCATCCACATAAAGCGACGCGGCAGAGGATGTACAGCAAAACAAATCATTGCACATTGCCCGAACGTGACGGTAGAAGCTCTGCACGGCCGAGACTGGATCCGCAGCTACAAGTGCAGCTAAATCGTGCTCGGCTCAAATTTGCTGCAAAGCGGCATCGCCCAGATCAAGTGGCATGTGAGTTAACGAGGACCCTTTGAAGCTGTAACGAAGAGTCAGCGGATGTGCAACATCGGCCGGGTTCAATACGGTAAGGAAGAGAACAGGACAGCCCAACCAATAGCGCAGAGAAGTAATCTGCTGGCGCACGGCCCAGCGCCCGCCGTCCGTACAGGGCACGGTTGACTGGACCAAGCGCATACCACGCAGCAAACTTTTCACGTCGTCGGAGACGCATTTGGAACGAAGAGCCTCAGGAAGGCCTCCAGCGTCTTGCAAGACATGGAAAACCTGCAAGAAATCAGTGGCTTTGAGTTGCGCAAGCCGAGAGCTTGCCAGGCAGGCGTCTCGATCTTGACACGCACAGCCTGCAGTAGGGCTCGCTTGTCCCTCGTAGAGAAAAGTGCCGCTGCGAAGGGCAAGTCACAACGGCAAAGAAGCTGTTCCGAGCGATCCACACGCAAGAGAAGTAGCCGAATCCAGTCCTGGAAAGTAATGTCTTCACGCAGGAAGTTGCTGTGAATACCAAGACCCCAGGGAAAGAGAACAGGAAAACAACAAGACCAAAAGGATGGATCGTAAGAGCTCAATGGTTCAGAGCCGTGTGGGACCTGAGCGGATATGGCCGCGGGCACACGCAAGCAAGGCGCATCCGGTTCCAGCATGTCAATTCTTAAGGAGCGCCTGAACACCGGCGTGGGCCTGCAAAGCGGCATCGTGGGAGCGCGGCTCGGCTGCACTTGCTTGCGAGCCTGTCGGCATCGTCCAAAGAGACGAGAGCACGTTCCCAAAGCGAGAGTGTGGAGGCACTGTCATTAGCGACATCCAAAACAGCACCGGACAAAAAAGGGGCATTGTCGTCAGCGGAGGAACACTGCATGCACGGCTGTAGCAGGTCCAAGTTCTGCACGCACGGCTTCAGATGCAGCGGCACTGGAAGTCGAAAACGCATCAGTAGAAGTTTGGGCTTGTTGCACGGCAGCAAGAAATTGAAGAGGCACATCCTCTTCAGGCAAAGCTTGTAATAAAGCGTGATCAATGTTGACATCCTTGTAGCGCGGGTTATGTCGCTGCAGCCAAAGAAGAGCACCAGCACAGAGAACAGCACCACGCCGGACTAGCAAGTCGCGATAGATACGCGGCGCACGCCAAGTCTCGTCAGTGAAAGTAATGGACAGCACGTAGAGCACGGCGCCAACGGTCTGAGGCAGCATGGGAAGCAGCAGCGCCGAGTTTTGAGGAAAGGCTATGACATTACCACGCCAACCTGCTTGGCGAGTAGGTGCTCCATGGCCGAGTTGTTGCAAGCGCATGCAGCAAACACCACGCGCGACGAAGAGACGTTCAGCCTCTGTTAGTTGCGCCAACACGGGCGGAACGGCACCAAGAAATACATTTGCTAGCGCACGAGGAGGTAAGGCAGGTGAGGCGCGCCGCAAGCATGCAGCACGGGCGTTGCAAACTGAAAAAGACACCGGATCAGCGCGTGAACAGCTGCCCAAGAAAGATTGCCGTAGCGCAAGTCATCCCAGGATAAGCCAACAAAGCTTGGGGTTGCTTCTGGCTGGCGCTGACATGTATGTCGCCAGAATTCGCGAGCCGAGAACAGTGGACGCAAATCATCAGCAGGCGACTCGGGAAGACCACACGAAATGGACACAAGGTCGGTGTCCGCCTGACAAGCAGACAGAACACACTGGAATTCCTTTACACAAAAATTGCGTGAGTCTCGCGGTAGCTGCCAGCAAGCGCTGTCGCTGCACAGAGGTAGAGACGGCGTGCGGCCATGCGTCAGCAAGACATGCAAGGTAGGCACTACGAGCAGCACTGTCCAGCTGCAGCGACTCGCGGTGTGTTCGCATATGGTCTGCAGCACGCTTCGTGGCCCCCGAAAAGTCGCAGACAGGGCAACTCCAAGCACCATCAGTCCACGCCACGGGACGCGGAGGCTGCGAGAGCACATTATCTGACGCGTAGTGACACGGCTCTCGAGCCGCAGGGTTATCGATGGAAGGAGGAGCGTCCGTGGAAGCAGGCAGGGAGATATGAGCTTCATCGGGCGTGCACGCGAGAGGAATCTCCAAATTCTCGTGAAAATTGGAGCGCACATGTGCCTGCGTTGGCTTGAAGCGCCGAGCTTTGGCCTGCCGAAACAAAGACAACACGGCCAACATGCCGCAGACGATAGCACGTGCAGGCACCAAGACTCGACTCAAACACAAGTTGCCTGAGGCATGTTCTAATGCGATTTCGCCGTCCGCCGAACAGGTAAAGGCACGTGTGATAACGGACCACAGGGCCGTAAATTCGTCGGCGGCCCAAGCACGATTCAGAAAGGAGGAAGACGAAACCACCAAAGACTCAAGTTGGTTGACAAGAAGCAGAGGGATCTCGCACCCAACGACAGGTAGCACGTAGGTCTGTCCTGCATACCAGAGCCTGGGCAGTTGTGGACGTGAAGTCAATGCAGTCCATGCGTCCAGGAATTGCTGTTTTGTGTATGTCCCGGCACGCACCTCGGCAGCGGCACTGAGTTCTCACGCATGTAAGCACGACGAGAAATGCGGGACCCGGCGCTGGACGCGGACGCGTCCAGTAGGACACAAGTATTCCAAACGAACGACGACGTGTGGCAGGTCTGCTGCACACGAGATAGGCGCAGCATATTGCGCACGCAAAGCCGCGCGCAAAAGCTGCACAGAGTCGAGGGACCAAAGGCTGCTCACGAAACACGGATGGACTCGCAAAAAAGCTAATTCTAGCTGCAGCGCTTCTGGGCAGTAGCATGTGCCTCGGCGGTCCAGACGATGACCATGGTAGCGCAGTCTAGCGCGCACAAGAGACATGACCTGCACCGAAGAAAAGAAACAACATGCACACTAGCCATTGCGAATAGATCTTGCCGAAACAAAAAGGACGATGTCGCAAAGGCCAGACCACGCCAAGAACGCTACAGCGCAAACCAGCGACACCCCAGCCTCGTACCAACAGGTGCTATCTGCTGCTCTCACCGCACCCTGCAGGAAGCAACCGAGCAGCCACACACTGGGACTCCAAGCAGTTCATCACTCTTTTTGTACAACGGGATCTTTCGTCTGCACGATGCATGCAGGAAGTTGCCTGCTTCATACGAGCCTTACATTGCCGACCAAGGCTCTCAGAATCACTCTGATTCAGCACGGCTCCGACTACGTTCTCTTTTCCCCTACGAAAGCCATTCACATGTCCAGCACGCCCCGGTACGCCACAGTTCCTGATGAACACGGAAGTTTCCTCCACGGAGTTCACGATGCCCACAACTTCGTTGGCAGCTGTCCATCATCCGTTGCATTCAGCATGAGGGCAGCTTCCCTGCAGTCTGTGTTGAGCACGAAGAGAGCCCTCGTGGACGCGGTACTCGTCGTCGTGGAGCTCCCTTGACCTTCATCGTTCGTCTCGGCAGGGTCTCTGCAGTTTTTGGATGGCTCCAAGGAAACCAGCTGTTGCCCTGACTCGCTGACTGGTCAGGGTGGATGTGGCCCGGTCCATGGTGCCAGGGATGAAGCCGATGGCACGGGAACGTGCTCGTTTGCCGAGTTGAACTCGAACTCACTGTCACAAATTGAATTGGTGCGAAATGGACTCCGGGACCGATTCCCTTGCCTAGAAGGCGACGAGAGACCGGATCTTCCCGCGACGCATGCTGCATCTTCATCCTCACTGGCGCTCTGCGACGACGGCGGAACTGCAGACTCTTCACCTTCGCCTGGCTGGAAAGGCACACTCATGTGGACTTCAAGGATGTTGCGGAGCACAGTCCCGAATTGCCTGCCCCATATCATCATGCGCCAACGCTCTGTCTCCCGGGCAGGCACACGTTGAACCGGGAACACACCCCGTGGCAGCAAACGCCGGAGATATACTGCGACCACAGCCTCCATCGCGTGGATGCCTTCTGCTTTCTTGTATACGTTGAGCATTACGCACAAGAGACCAGCGGCTCTCCGGCCCAAGTCCACAGCGTTGCTGTCTATCAAGCGAAGCAAGCAGCTGGCCGACCTGTCGTTCTGTTTCTTGCGGTACGCCATGCTCCTGCAACATGGCGCTTTCCGAGTTCGTCATCGCCATAAAGTGATGATGTTCATCCAGATGTCTAGACCAACACCGAAGAGGGGCACCACTTCGACGAAGAAGTTGTGGAGGAGGTACTGGAACTGCAGGACCACGAACACGAAGACGAATGCCATTGTCCACTCTAGGTGTCTGCGGTGTCATCTGAGTTCTGGGAGTGCTCCGCCCAACTGTGCAAAGAAGCCGCTCCAATCGAAGAGCTAGCCGGCAGGTTCGAGCTCGAAGAGAACGTAGTCGACAAAGGCGAAAACGGTCATAGTCGGCGCAGTCCAGGTGGAAGTCGCCCCATTCAAACAAGTAGTAGCCGGGCGAGGTCCATGAAGGTGCTCCAGGATCACGACGTTCTGTCTTGCCCATTTCCACTGAGGGAACCAAAGAAGTAGTGGCCGGCGAGGTCCACGGAGGTACCCCAGGAGCATGACGTTTTGTCTTGTCCGTTTCCACCGGAGGCTTGCCCTGCGGACCGCCATGTGCAGCACCAAGTAGGAGGAACAGCGCACAGGGCCGCACAAGCTGCAGGCCAAAGGCCTCGCAGCAGAGTCATCAGCAAGAGTTCAAGGAATGTGTCCACGTACAAAATCTGGAGCCAGGGCCAGCTCTGGGTATGCATTGTGGCTGACGCACACTCCATTCTACGAGTAGGACAGTGCTCCACTGAACATGTCTGTCTAGCCCACTAGCCGTGCCTGCAGTCTTGGTGTACCTTTCAACAGGCAATTCAATAGCCGGGCATCGAGTTCTGTGAAATCGAACGGCGAAGCCTTGAACCAGCAGGTTTTGTCAGCCACGTTCCCACCGCACCTCGAAACAAGCAATTGAACAGGTGGGCACTAGACTTACGGAAGTTTGCTGATTGGCGAAGCCTTGTACCAGCAGGTTTTGTCAGCAAGGTGGCTGCTCCCGCCGCACCTCGCAGCAAGCAGTTGAACAGGCGGCACTGCACTTACCGAAGTTTGCTGATTGCCATGCTAAGATTGGAACGCTGCGAGTGTCCAATCCACTATCAGTCGGTAACCGGGCATCAATGCACATTCAACTACGGGAGCGTTTTTTTGATCTAACACAAATTCGGTGGAGCGCGCGTAAGTGTTGTCNNGGCCAGTCGGTAACCGGGCATCAATGCACATTAAACTACAGGAGCGTTTTTGATCTAACATAGATTCGGTGGAATGCACGTAAGTGTTGTCGAGCCCCACCCCAGTACAAGAGGCAACTGGAGTGTCCACTCTACTATAAGGCCAGTCGGTAACCGGGCTGCAATGCACATTCAACTACAGGAGCGTTTTTGATCTAACGTAAATTCGGTGGAATGCATGTAACTGTTGTCGAGCCCCATCCCAGTACAAGAGGCAAATGAGTAGCAGGGCATCAAGGCTTGCCAAAGCTTTTGCTGTTCGAAAAATGACATGAAAGCACGGCAGCATTTAACTCCACGAGCGGAGAAGCTTCCATACTGGATCGCAGGAACCGCGTAGATCCGATGCTTAGACAGCGTTGCAAACCCCACATGCCTTCTCTTCTGCCTGGCCCACTGGCTGGGCCCGCCAGGTCTTGCTGCGCCTTGCAGGAGGCGCAAAGGGTGAAAACTTCCAAGGTATGCGCTACAGCAATGTGACAACATAATCTGACAAGTATTTCCTCGGCACGCCTGCTCTCGGCACGCGGAAGCAATGCCAGGCAGTAAGCAGATGAGCCAGCAACGCCCAGCAGAAAATTCTGGTAATGTTCTCGTCTCGTCTTACTTTCCACGCTTCTATTCCTCCCATTCCTCCCGTCTAGCGTCGCTAACCAGGTCAGGATTGTCCAGCAGAAAATCCTGGCAATGTTATCGTATTGTCTTGCTTTTCACGCTTCCTGCGTCGATGCCCTGGTCAGGAACGAGCTTGCATTGTTTTGGCAGGTCTCAACTTTAACGTGCAAACTGCTTGTTGTCTAGCCTGCACCAGCCCTGTCCATTGCAGAGCGAATCGAGCCAAAAATCAAAGGGTGGATCCAGGCCAGGTTCGTCCATTTAGAAATGTCAAACCTCACCCTGGCAGATGCAGAGAGCAACATCAATTCCGGACACTCACCCCCTTCTCGCACAACATGACACGATACGGCCAGCATCAGCAGCCTCATCCAGCACACCCAGGCCAGCATCAGCAGCATCAGAGGAGCTCCATTTCTCCCTCGGACGTCCGATAAAGGCACTTACCAAAGAGACTGAAATCTAGCCCAAACAAAGGCTCATTTGGCAACGACGGTTTTCCCAGCTCCAGCTGGGGAGCCGAACAAACCCGCCAAAATGCCCCCACCCCCCCTCCCCACCCCCCCACACCCCCCCGATAACCCCAAGCTCACTTCGTGAGGTAATGAACGAAGCTCCCGCACGGGGAGCTTTCGTGAAAAGCTCTCGACAGAAAAATCTCAGAGGTGTATGCCACCACACGAAGGCCATCCAAAACATCAGTACTATGTATAGTGGCCAATGTGGGGTTCTCGGCTTAACCCCGCACCAATACCCGGCGTATACAGTAGCTGAACTTGGAAACAAAAGCGAATACTCACCACAAGCAGCAAAAGTGGGCTTCGTTGGTGCCACCACTGCCCTCCTTATTGCATCCGGCTGCAAGGTGGATCTAGCGCCCACACACATACACAAACACACACACACACACACCGACACGCACACTCCTGCGCTTCGGGAGAGCCATTTGCTGCCACCGTGACCGCCCCCTCCACGAAGTCGGTCCCTGAGGTCACAACCAGGACCCGCTTTCAAGAAGTCTTGGAACGATGCTTGTTCTTGATTTGCTTACGGGCTTGGGAGTACAAAGCTTGAGGAGGATGGTGTAAATGAAGTGCTGTGCGACGTTGGGTTTTTGATTGTTTGATTGATGTCTTTCTAGAGGCAATGGGACAAGGCCTTGTGGCGGAATCGAGCACGGCCGAAAACGCAGCTGGACCTTAGGCGCAAAACAATCGTGTTCGAAGCCCTGAACCCACTTGTAGGACAAAGATTCAACAATGAGGTAGCTGCTACTGCCTGTGAGAGTGTGCTGCAAGGCAGCTGGCATTGGCATGAGAGTTCTCTTAAAGTGTAGGAAAGTCTGTGCCACGACCAGGGAGGGAAGCGTCTTAAAGTCACGACATCCTTGGAACTGAAAGGTAATGAACCTTGAATGCCAAGCAATAAACCACGCCAACAAAGGCCGTCGAAGCACTGGTGGGCAAGGGTGCCGGAACGGAGGGCTGATCCAAGTGTCGTGGGCCTGCAATGCCAGGGTGCCGCAATTGAAAAACGGGAATTGATGCTTGTGGGAGTCGCGCAGTCGGGCGGTGCGTGTTTGTTGCTAACTTGCAGGCAAGGTCGCAGGGCGTTCTATAATGAAACCCTTCAGCTGGTGACCCAGCTGGTGATGCTGGTGTCTGTGCATGTGACCTTGGATTCGAGCATCCTTTCAGGCCCACATTTGGGAGCCCACTCAAGCCTTTTGGCAACGACACGCAGACATGCGCATAGTCAAAATCAAGCTGGCGCGGCCCACAGCTGGTAGTCTGCGGCAGCTACAGCCGAATGCTGGACCTGGGTAATGCGGTCATCGCCTACAGCATGTGACTGAGCGGTGCTTGGGACTCATACATGGCAGAAGCGGCTATCGGCGGTTATCGACAGCCAGCATGTTGCAACCCGAAAGGATCAGGCGCCGCGCTGACGGCCGAATCCGGTACAACCACACATAGCGGTTCTTCGCTCTGGGGACCTGAGCAATGACCGTTTCTTGGGCAGAAGTGGCGCAAAACCGTGCATGGCTCCGCGATCTGACAATCTATAGGCAATTTTGGGCGATGAGACTCGCACAGTGAACGCCGACCCGGAAACAAGCTCTGGGTAAAGGCCTCGGCGGGAACAACGACAGCAATCAAGATCTGGACACCACTTCACAACTCATGATTGCAGTGCGACGGTGGTGATAGTGGTGCCAGTAGTGAGGCTGATGTTGCTGGAGGACGAGGCTGCAGAGGATGCAGAGGAGGAGGAGGAGGAGTAGGATGAGGAGTAGGAGGAGGATGAAGGAGGCGGAATGGATGATGATGATGATGGTGATGATGATGATGATGCTGATGATGGTGATGATGATGATGATGATGATGATGGTGATGATGATGGTGATGGTGATGATGATGAGGATGAGGATGGTGATGATGATGGTGATGATGATGATGATGATGATGAGGATGAGGATGAGGATGAGGATGAGGAGGAGGATGATGAGGAGGAGGAGGAGGATGAGGATGAGGATGAGGATGAGGATGAGGATGAGGATGAGGATGAGGATGAGGATGAGGATGAGGATGAGGATCAGGATGAGG